>PVKE010022059.1:0-25908 GCA_004027555.1 Craseonycteris thonglongyai
ATTCATAAATATATTTTGAAATTGGAACTGTTCTCTGAAACCAACTTTGTCACTTAGCAATCATAAGATATAGGATCGTCAATAAATATCTATTTATATGATAATTTTTTATTGTTTCAAATTATTTAGTTGAATGAATATAACATAATTTTAAATGATTACCTACTGGTAGATATTTGGGTAATTTCGGTTTTTTGTTTGTTTGTTTGTTTATAACTTAGCAACTGAATGTGCCAGTGAACATCTCTTTATACATTTTTCCATTATATCTTTTAAATACATTTCTAAAATTGGAATTATTTAGATAAAAATAGTGAAACTGTTCTCTAGAATGGTTGTATTATATTGTACTACCTGCACACTATATAGGAGATATATTTTCTCCCATTATCATTTCCAGGCATTATTTATTTATTGCCGGTATTATTTGTTAAATATTTGTCTTGATATTTTAAGCTGCATAAGTTGAATATCTAATCAAAGTGAATTTATTATTCCTCTCTTATGTTCAGTTTTCTTTTGGATTCTTTATCATTTTCTCTTACTGTTACTAAGTAACTTTAATCTACTAGGGACATTAGTGCATGATTTGTCATTGTTTGTTTTTAAACTTTGCTAAAATTTTGCCATACTATAACTCACAGTTTTTGTGTTGTAAAATTTATGTTTTTAAAATGTTATTATGCATTCTGATTTTAAAGGTTGTTACAAAAGCCTTTACAACTCCAAGATACTAATAGCACCAATTTAAACTGTTGTATTTATTATTTTGCATCTACATTTTAAAACTTTGCGGAGTTTATTTTAGTAAAAGGAGAAAAGGACAAAGATCCAAATTGGTTTTTTTTATGATTAGTCAGTTGTCCCATGTGCAGAATTAATATTTTCATTGTTGGGCTGACCAAGACGTACCATTTTAAACTGGACAGAACACAGCAGTGCTGTCCTATTTCAAATGGTACTTATAGTCAGCTTACTGACACCATGAATTTAGGCCAGAGTGACTAGGCTGACCATATATGTACTTTGTGAAATGGGACAGTACCATTGTCAAATAACCTCTAAGAAAAAGATAAGTTGATGCTTCTTTAACTTGATAAAGCATATCAACAGAAACCAACAGTCAGCATCATACTTAACAGGAAAATCATAGAAGCATTCCAGTTAAAAAGAAACAATTCAATAGAACATTATACAGCTATTGAAAAGAACAAAATAGATCTTTATGTGCCAAATGAAAAGATTTTGAAGACATTTTGCCAAGAGTAGCTGAGTTATATTTATTTAAGAAGGAAAAGATATAAAATTTTTAGAATACCCATAAAACAGAACTGAGCTTAGAAGGACAACTGTTTTATATACTCATGTACTTTTAGTGTTTAAGAATGCCTTTTACAATTAGAAAAAAAGAAAACCTGTCAAAATTTCTCATACACACTTAAATCTTTCTAGATTCTCTTCTGTTTCCTTGATCTATATGACGCCTCTGTGCCAATATCACCTTTTTAATTACCCTGAATTGTATGTACTGATTTAGCACAAGGGTTTGAGAGCTGACTCAAACTGGCTTTGAATATGGGCTCTGCCAGTAAAGCAGTTATTCAGCTTTTCTGAAGCTTGATTTTCTTCTCACCCTCAAATGCTGGTCATTCTTGCCTCCATCTTTTCTATTTAGATTAAATGAGTTAAATTCTATAAAACTCTGAAAAGAGTGCCTAGGAGATAGTCATTAAGGGTTTTTGCTACTTTATCTGCTCTAATTATATGGACTTTAGCTAACTTAAACTTGGAGGATAAGAGTCGATTTTTAGCATCTCAGTCCGTACTATTTTGGTAGCATGGCAATTGCATATTTTATCTTTTAATTCAAGATGTAAATCTATTAAATGGCTTGGTTTTCTAATTGCTTTTGCAGTTGAGGGCACATGCAGTGGATATTAATGGAAATCAAGTTGAGAACCCCATTGACATTGTCATCAATGTTATTGATATGAACGATAACAGACCCGAGTTCTTACATCAGGTTTGGAATGGGACAGTACCTGAAGGATCAAAGCCTGGTAAGTTTGAAGATAATAATTTGGGAAATACAGTGTAATTCATCACTATTATATAAGCAAGACAAGGAGAAATTGTGGGAGCCTTGTAAGGTCATTTTCTTTCATTCATAACCCTTTTAGGGAAAAAAGAAGATAATATAGGGAAAAACTAGTTGAAGAGAGAAAAGCAGAAAAATATCACTCTACTGTCCACAAGGAGTTTGCTCACCTTTGAAAAAGCATATACTACCGTACTTGATTCTATACTATAGAATCTATATAAGGAGTCTTTCGTTCTGCTATGATTGATAGAGTCAGTACAGCTAGAAAGTGAGTACCAGAAAACCAGGGATTTGTTCATAAAATACAGATTGTATCATACTAGTTGTAGCAGTAACTGAAACGCAATTGCAGAGTCTGAAAGATACTTTATGTTCCCTGGACCGGGCCTTGAGGTAAAACCAAAAGCTGAGAAGGGACTTGGTGACAGCTGTGATTTCTGCCTTCTGGCTCCACTAGATATTTACTTTCAGGGTGACCTTCATGTCTTCTCTAACCCTTGCTTTTAAACAAGTGTCGTGGAGAGTGACCCAGCCTAGAAACAGCAGCCTCTCACTATTGTGAAGTGATATTTGACTAGGATTTTAGATGCTTGCATTGAAAACTTTGTGGACTGCAGTTACCGTACAACACAAGGCTTAGAGGCCTAGTGTGAAAAACTAGTGGACAAGAAAATCTGTTGGTGTTGAGATGGTAAAAGGAAATGTTTTAGCAGCCTTCCTGGGAATGATTTGGTGTTTAGAGAGATTGAATTAGCTATATTGTTGTTTTGGATTTTAATTAAGAAATAAACCTAAACATTAAATTTGTCTTGTATACCAATTTATGTAGCTCCCATGTGTATAAGCTGGTTTATAGATATAACCAACTATACCTCAAACTGATATATATTTTTTTCTTGATAGAATACACATGTTTGTATCCTCAGGAAAGAGGGATGGGGGTTTGAATGGGAGCACAGGTGCTAAGCAGGAAGTTCAACCATCTGCAGCTCCTGAGTCACATTATCAGAGTAGCTTTCCTCAGTATTTTAAAATACTGTAAGATCAAAACATGTTAAATATACCCATACCAAAACACAAGTCTTATACACACACTCCAAAGATAATAAACATTGGACATTTTTGCCTGGGGAAATATTTTTGGTTTTTAAAAATTAGTTATTTTCTTTTTCCTCTATTTATTTGTAACTTTATTAAAAGTACTGCTTCACACAAATTGTCAAAAATAAACCATTAAAGATATATTTATTATGCATTTGACCATGAATTTTCATAATGCCTTCCATAAATAAAAGACTTCCAATGATCACAAGACGTTTGAGAACATCTTTCTAAGAAAGGTTTGATGATGTCATGAATCTTGAGTTAAACTGCATTGCGATCAATATTTTGGTTCAAGATTTTCAAACTTTTTTTTTTGCTTTACAGTTCATTCATCCAATAGGTGTTCATAGAGCATGTGTTGTATGCTAGGTACTGCTTGGCACTGTGGATACAGTAGTGACAAGGTAGTTCCTGCCCTGTTGGAATTTTAATTCTAGTAGGGAAGGAAAATAAAAGGCAAACAATCAAGCAAATATGCAAAAGAAAAAAAGTGTGTAGGGATGGCATATAATCAAAAAGGGTGTATTGTTTACAGGGTCAGCCTCTGAAAAGAGATTTGAATAATGTGACCAAGCCTTCGTTAATTTTGTGGCAAACATGTACCATGTAGAAGGAGTAGCAACTGAAAATTTCTCTAAAGCAGAACCAAGCTTAGAGTAATCAAGACGGTAAACTAGAAATGAAAAATTTTATAATTCAGTTCTTATAAATATCCCATAGAACAAACCATCTTAAATATCCCACTTCTTTTCTCTCTACTGACAAATCGTACAGTTTGTCCATCTAGTTTAAACTTATTGGATCCTAATGCTTTGTAGATTTCCTTCCAAAATATCTAATCAACTGAAGTCCCTGAGTTTGTTACGGCTTTCCTTTTATCTCTTAGGGAAAAAAATGAACCACAACGCCAAACCCCTACTCAATGTACCAAAACAGTAATGCATGGAGTGACTCCTTATGATCTGAGTAAATGGAGTGTTCATCATTATGCACACAGCTTACTTTCAGAAAGCAACTTAGACACTGGGGAGAATCATGCTCAGCATGTCATTTTAGATGTTATTGTATAACAGAAGAAAATATGGCAGAAGGAAGGAATCAGTGGCCATAAAATACATTGCTAATGGCATCTATATTACTTATTTGCATTTTCTATAAATGAAGGTCTGAAGTGATCCTTGCCTTGAATGTGTAATGAATTTGTCTTCTAAGTTATGGGAAAAAAATGAATCTTTAGGAATGCATAAACGTTTTACAATTTTATTTCCAAATATCTGAACCATGTTTTATATTTTTAAGTGAGTACTCTACTTAGTAGTGTTTTTAAGTAGTCTTTAAGTGGTTAAGTGTTTGTTTTGAAAAAGGAAAATTAAGATTGATTGAAAAGGTAAATATACCTTCTATTTAGGAGACTCTGCAATGAAGGATGACCATTTTCTGTATATTCTGTGTCTAGGAACATATGTGATGACAGTCACTGCTATTGATAATGATGATCCAAATACCCTAAATGGGATGTTGAGATATAGAATCCTGTCCCAGGCTCCAAGCACCCCTTCGCCCAACATGTTTACCATCAACAATGAGACTGGTGATATTATCACAGTGGCAGCCGGACTTGATAGAGAAGTAAGCCAAACAAAAACTGTCTTTAAATTTGTTTTTAATCCTAAAGGTGCACAATATCGCATACAGTTGATCTCCAGGTAATAATATATCTACAATATTATTCCATGTTAATTTTCCTTAAGAAATATGTGGTACTATTTTCTACATAACTTCAAATTGGTTAAATGATATAGGTATATGGGATAAATCATTGCTAGTCTTACATTGCTAATCTATGTAATATTTAGTGTGGTAATTGATTAAGTTAATTAGACAGATACCTCTAGTATCTAATCTTTAAAAGTGTTGGCGTGTTCTTGGTTTGCCCTTATGCTCAAAGGCTTTTGTGAGGAATTAAGTGAATAACCATGCCCAAATAATGTGTGCATAAATTTAAGGTAATTATTAACATTCATGTTTTTAAGAAGCTACAAGTAATATATGTGATTAGATTTTTTTGTAGCCTTTGTTGGAGAGCCTGGTTTAGTATAAAGATTATCTCCTTTATTATCATAGAACTTACTCATTAATTCTAAGATTAATATATTTAACATACTTGGACACTAGTAACTTCATTTAGTCTGCTGACAAGCCTTTCAAATTATAAATGGAGATAAAGACACTTCTAGCATAGTATTTTGTTGAAAAAATATGCAGTGTTGATGGTATTGAAATATTATGTAGTGTCACAATCTGAGAGAGAATGTATATTTCACTTAATTCTACATGGTCATCTCATTGTGACATACCTCAGCCCATCATGCTCCTACACACTTCCGTACATTTTGTTCATTTGATTCCTTCCACTAGGCATGTCTTACACCTTTTTCTTTACACCAGTTCTTCACATTCCGAATTAAGCCTTGTTTATGTCTTTTTCTGAAAATTGTAGCCCCCATGAATCTTTTACACATCCTCTCTATTCTGTTCTTATCAGTTTCTTAAGAGATTCTCAAGGTCATTATTGGCCATCAGTAATCATTGTATGAGTGAATTGTCAAAGTGCTAATTCATAAGCTTTCACGCTCTGTAGATTTCTGGCTGAGCCAGCTATTATAGTCATAAGACCTCAAATTATATACATCAAAAGGAAGCATTATACCTACCATAATAAATATTATTGACAAGGATTTTAGGAGTTGGTTTTTATGACACTTTATTTGCCTTAGTAGCATTCACTTGAATTGGATCGAAGAAAACATTACTATTGCAATTAATTATATATACAAAATAGTGCTAGAGGCAATTTGATAAAGTAATATGAGCCCATCAAGATTATTCACAGCTGAGCTAAGAGCCTTACTTAGGAGCTAAATGTGTATTTATTTCATGGTACCTATTAATTTCCAGGTGTCAACAATTTTTTTTCTAGAAATTTTTTGTGTCATAGTGTTGAAATAATACTTTTAGTTCAGTGATATTCACAACATGTATGTCTTTCACCTTTTCCATTACTACATAAAATACTGTTCTTAAATGCTAATAAACAGCATGAATGACATATTTGATGTGTGAATTGGTTTGTATTTTAATATTCTCTCTTGAGGTCCAGATAGCTCATATAAGTAGGTATAACTCCAATAATCTCACAATCCTATTTCTTTCATTCATACTTCTATTGTATGGTACAAAAATGGGGCTTTATCTTGTTTTCATACAGTAATATCCCTATCACATTTAGCCTGGCTGTTTTATGACAAGAAAGAGGCGTAGAGAATTAAAGATGGTTTTACTAAAGCAGACTAACCATATTGAAAAATCATAGACACTGTATTTAGTTTAGATGTTGAAAGTCTGAAGTCAGATCGTAATCACGGGTAAGTGTATCTTGCATTGGTCAGAAGCAGCTATTCGCTACCCCCTGATGAAACAAATGTGGAAATGCATTTGAAACTACAGAGTCTTGGGTTCGATACAGTATGAGTAATAGCTTCTTGACAGTAAAATTATTAAACACAACACTGAGTTAAGTTACTAGGGAAAATTATGGAAAACCTTCATTTTCCAAAAGTCATTTAACATAGAAAAAAATGTATCTCTCTCAGATGGTTTATGGTAATTCTGCTTGAAGCCAGGGATAAATTACTCTGACTTCTTCAGGCTTCATGCAGGCTAGAGATTCTTTTCTTTCTATTAAAATGCAGCTTTCATTCTGTTAAAAGTAATTTCAGTTATGATTCTCCTAGAATATATGACACTTTTAAGTTATTGAACTCCTAAACCATCAAAATGCTTACTAAGATTCAACTTTTTATTTTCCTTTAATTTTCAGGTTTAAAAAAAAAGTGAATTCTTCAGATTTTGCGGACCTAAAGCCGTATCCACCATATATTCCAGTCTTCAGGGTTTTGTTCTGTTTTGTTTTTTCTATCTCCACCCCATTTCTTGTCACATTACTTGGTGGTGCCTATTCCTGGCATTTTCTTCTTCTCTCCACACTTTTCTCTTTCTGTCCATCTCCTGACTCCTGGTGAATCCTCCTCTGCTCACTAGGTTTGAATTCTGACCCTGCCTCTAAGCTATTTGACCTTCAGTGTAATAACTTGAAACCTCAGCTCCCACATCTGTAAGTGGGGGTAATAATACGACCTACCTCACAGGATGGCTGTAAGGATTATGTAACACAAAGCATAAAGCACTTAGAACAGTGCCCAGTAAATATTCACTATTATTTTTTCCTGTTGGCATCATTAATCTAGCCTCAGTATCTACTAGGTGAGCACTGACTTTTACTCATCGTAGTTGTTCCTATGACAACAAAAGAATTATGCATCCTGTTTTTCCAGCCTAATAATCCTTTTACTTGTGCCCTCAACTCCGTGTTCTACCTGAAGGAATGTTCTTCTGTCTTCCATCGGCTGACTCTTCCCTTCTCCATGGGTTCCTTCCTACCAGGCCCACAGGTCCCTTCATAATCTACAAACGAGCTGATTCCCGTTGTGGTAAAATGACTCTTCACAAGCCATAGGATGAAGCCAGAGTTCTTTCACATGGCATTCCCAACCATGGCCCCAAAGCCTCTAGCTTACCTATCCTCCTAGAATTTCTTGCCTCCTGCTTATGTGCAAATGATGCCCAATCGCTGACACAACCACATGTGATTCCTTTACAAAAATGTAGTTTTATATTCTTCTGCTCCTGTTGTTCCATCAGCCTGAACATTCCTTTCCCATGTCTCTAAAGCAGGCTAATCCTCATTCTCTGATAACTAGTCCTCACTCCCTCCCCTGGGCTCTAGATATACAAAGCCTATGTGACATAGATATTATATCTGCATTCTTACTCCCAGTATTCAGGAAAGCTGATGTACTCCTCACCTTCACCCTGAGCAGGAACCCTGAAGAAATGTTCATGATATGAGAATTTCTCCTTCATTTCAACACCAGACTCTGAGCAGCCCATACTCACTGCTCAACTCCTACTCTTTTTGAAATCTGGCTTCCTGCCTGCTTATCCCAACCAGGAAGTGTGCGTGTCACACATATATTCTGACTTTCATGGAAGGCACTAATAATATAGGGGAGGAATTAGATAAGTGGTACAGACTCTGGCCTCAGAGACACCTGGATCCAGTTCTTGTCCTTGCTATTCATGGCCAGGCATCACTGGACAAGCTTTCTGGCCTCCCTATACATTTATTTTTGTCATCTGTAAAACAGATTAAAATACCCATTTGCCTATGGGGTTTTGGGAGGATTAAATGAGATAATGTATAGTACTTAGCACTGTGCCTGGTACATAGTTAGTACTCAACCTCAATAAATCCTAATTATTGTTTGTTTTTTTATTAACAAAGTCTTTAAACCAATGTCAGTATACAGTTAGTATGCAAATACGTTTTAAACTTAAAACTTAAGGTAGGTAATACTTTCAGCCTCATTTAAGAATTTGAATAGGGTCACAAACCTGTACTTCCCAAGGTCTCATGACATTATTACGTAAATGTTCATTTCCTAATCCAATACATTCAAAAGCAAGCCTATTGTCTCCCTAAATCTGTGATTTCTGATGAATTTCTAGTTTGTATGATCAGTGTCACTTTCTCTTTAGCCTCCCGAGATAGTAGTCTACTTGCCTTTACCATATACTACCATCAATCCACCTTGATATTTAGTCATCAAGTTCTTCTCTGTTCATGCCCCAGTGCCGCTTAACATTCATTCCTCTCTCAGGCTTTGAGGCGTGGTTCAGATGCCTCATTAAAGGTTCCTTGCATCATGTAGCTTCTTATAGGTGCACTGTACATTTGCTGTCTCATGACAGCAAAGCCACCTTTGGTTTTCCTCATCATTTTATTCAAGTAATAAATACTACCGTACATTGCCTGGCATCTACCAGACATTCACTAAATGTTTGCCAGATGAAAGACTCGATGCTCTCACCTCTTCATTCACTTATGTCATCCTAGTTGAGTGTTTCAAAAGTGGTAGACAGGTATAATAATTTTAAGTGATACATATAGGGAAGCCTCTTGAGAGAACTAGAGACTACAAGTCTTTTAGATGCTACTCCGTTAAGTAAAGACTGCCAGAGGACAAGGATTGTGGTCTATGGCAAGTGGTACTATTCTCCATTTATGGTACTTTCACAATAAATTAAATAAGTTGGGGATGCCAGGATGGTTCAGTGTGTTGAGTGCTCTCCTTACAGCCCCAGAGTCCAAGGATGGAGTCCCAACCCCAGCACGTGCAGACCCATATGCTGAACTGGGCTGTGTTTTGCATGTGGGAGGCCCCCAGTTGGACTCCCACATGGGGCATGCTTCCCATGCGGGAGGCCCCCAGCTCACAAGGGTGTGCTTCCCATGCAGGAGGCCCCCAGCCCAGTTTCTACCCTGTGTAGCCCTGCGCCGACCTGTGTGGAATGAAACTATGTCAAAAACTAATGATGTACAGCTATGGAGATTGCTCTGGGCCCTCCCCTTCCTCTCTTCTCTCTCTCTGTCAAAATAAAGCTTAAAAAAAATTAAAGAAGTTAATGTCAAGGTAAATAATAGGTGAGTCACGTATGGAAATATGAGATTGGGCAGATGACATATGAATCATTATAGTTTGGGAAACAGTGATCTAGTTGATGCTCCCAGTTCTAATGAATAAATGATAGCTAACCATGTAAGTAAGATGGTTTTTCCCAGACCTGAAATGATTTTTATAACATATTGCTAGGCCCAAGCTTTCTCATCCATTCATCCATTCATCTATCCATCCACACATTCAAAAGTAATAAGTCAACAGATTAGTATTGGAAGGATGTGGAGAGAAGGGAACCCTGGTACAATACTGGAGGAAATGTAAATTGGTCCAGCCACATGGAAAACAATATGGGGTTCCTCAGAAAATTAAGAATAGAACCACCATGTAATTCAGCAATCCGACTTCTGGCAATTTATCCGAAGAAAATGAAAACAGTCATTTGAAAAAATATATGTACTCCAGTGTTCGTTGCAATGTTATTTACAATAGCCAAGATATAGAAGCAAACTAAATATCCATCTTTAAAGGAGTAGATAAAGAAGATGTATTATATATACTGTATGTATTGTATATCCAATGAACTATTATTACTCAGTCATAAAAGTATCTTGCTATTTGTGACAACATTTGATACTATTATGCTGAGAGAAATAAGTTTGACAGAGAAAGACAAATACCATATTATTTCACTAATATATCAAATCTAATACAAAACAAATGAACAAAACAAAACAGAAACAGACTCATAGATCCAGGGAACAAATGGATAGTTGCTAAAAGGTGGGGAGGAAGAGTTGGGAGATGGCCAAAAAAGTGAGGGGAAATAAGAAGTACAAACTTCTAAACATAAATAAGTCATAAGGATGTAATATACAACACAGGTAAAATTGTTAATATCATAATAACTTTGTACCATTATAGATGGTTACTAGACTTATGGTGATCACTTCATAAGTTATGTAAATATCAAATCATTATATTGTACACTTGAAACTAATATAATATTCTATGTGAACTATAATTTTAAGAAAAATATTTTAAAAAAGGAAACGTTGATGCTAGGCTTGCCTCTCTCTGGGTCAGGCATTATACATATGCCAGCAACATAAACATCCACAAAGCAATATCCACAGAGGGGTTGTGTAGTGAGTGAGGGAAGACTGGCATAGACTGATCACAGCCATATAAACTGGAAACAATGAATAAAAGTGTTTCCTGATTAGGCAAACAGTTGTGTCTCAAGCACTTTCAGAAGTCATCTCTGAGGTGACATTTAAGCTTCCTGTTTATCAGGATCAAAATGAAGGAAAGGGTATTCTAGGCTAGGGTTTCTCAACCTTGGCACTGCTGACATTTGGATTGGATAAATTTTTGTTGTGGGGGCCTGTCCTTTGCATCATAGGCTATTTAGCAGCATCCCTGGCCTCTACCTTTTAGATATCCATTGTCCTCCCTAGTTTTGACAACCATAAATATCCTAGGATATTGCCAAATGTCCCCTGGGGGTTACAAAATCGCCACCATTGAGAACCACCAGTTTAGGCAGGGGGAAATGCCAAATGCAGTGGTTGGCATAGAAAAATGATAGGCATTTGAAAACAAACACAAAAAGCTCAAGGTTTGGGATAAGTGGATGAAAAAGAGATAAGGAAGGAGAGGGAAGGATTGTTGATAAGCAGAAGAGTGTATTTATTCTAGAACAGGAAATAAGGAATGTTTTTAAGCAAAGCCCCCTTGATCAGATGTGTGGGTGAGGGTGGGAAGTCAAATCTTTATGGAATCTATATTTCAGTCATTCAGAACCAGATGCCCAGAATCTCCGAACGGTTTGGTTATCTAAAGCATACGCTGTCATTACTGAATTGTAAGAGCATTTAACAACCAGGAATTTGAAAATTATATTACTTGCCAGTGGTTATTTCTTTACTTGAAGAGATGTTGTGTTTTAGAAATTATGAAGTTTTTTTGTAACTTACAGATTTCAAGACTAGCTTGAAGCAGTAGAAAATTTCAAGGATTAGCTACTGATCCCAGTATTTCAGCTCAGTGGATAATTGCATATATTACACTTATATGATTCTAAAGATCTTTGTACAATAGGCATTAACAAGAAACTATGTCTCCATATAATATCTGTGTGAATTTTTTTATCTTCTTTAAAAGAAAAGCTTCATTAAAAAAATATTTTTGAGAATGTTCATCTGTTTCTGCAAATAGCAGCTAACCAAAAAACCCAGAATTTCAACATCAAATTATTATTTTCAGCTGGGAGGCTATACTGAATGCCCTAGAAAATTCTCTTGAGAACTTTAAGCTGAAGTGACACTCTTGATTGGGAAAAGAAATCATAGAGAAATATTTTAGCCTACTTAAGCATTATGGGGAGGTGTTATGGGTTAAGAAAACTTAAAATGGTTCAGCCAGCACTTACTTATCCCTTTGTTTCTTTTATTTTTACTTAAATTTTTAAAAAGTGTAGTATTTTCTCTTTTGGGAAGACCAAATAAGAAACCTAAAATGAATAACTGCTAGAGATCGGCATTTTGGGTGGACAGAGACTTAAAATCAAATGTGTGAGGTTTGACTTTTCTTCTTCCTCGTTTCTTATGTCTTGCCCTTTCCACTAATAACTAAATCAAAAGCTGCAATTTGTGTCTGTTCTGTCCAAGCTCCAGAAATCCCTTAAGCATGGCCATTCATAATGTTAGTTATATTTAGAACCAGGGGAAACTGCACTTTGCAGTGACAGTTTATTTTTCTATGAAGAAATGAGTTTTGTTGTTCAGAATGTTTTAACATTTATGAAAACAGCCAGCTTTTTAACGGTACCAGTTTCCACAGAGATTTCAAATGATTATTTGATACTCCTTCTGGTTAGGTTTTTCTAATATAAAAGTTTGTTAGCTAGTGCTATAGGCAATCTCAAGATTTTCTCATAAGTCCATTATAGCTTAATTTGGCTCCCCTCTGAAGAATTCTGGCTGACATTTGAAAGTGGTGATGCCTATTTGATAATAATTGTCTGTATGTAAATGTATCTATGTTCATTATAGATCTGTGGACACTATGAATGTGTAATGCCCAAATAGTAATATATTGAGCATACAAATATTAAATACCTACTATGTTCTGGGACTAAGAACATAAACATAAATTCTGTAATCAGGTTTTAGTTCATTTATGAATGTATCTATTCTATATGTACAAATGGGAATTAAGAGAAAGTATTGTATCAACCCTATTATAATAGAACATATTTAATAATATATAAACATATATAGTGATTATTAATCTACATGAAATCAATTTGGTAAATGAAATGAGATAGCACTTTTGATTCATCAGATTGGTAAAAACTTATATGATAATATCCCATTTTGTCAGGGGATTTGAGAAATAGGCCTTAAACACAGTTTTTATGGAAAACGTATATAATTTGTGAATTATGTATAATTTCTTCCTCTCCAGATTCTTTATTGTCTTCATTATCCTAAACTGGGTAGAAATTAACATTTAATAAACTAAATACAAACTAATGTACTAGAATGCTTGATCATAATATTGAAAAGTTCAGAAGGAAAGGAAAGGTTGAAACCAGATGGAAGTTTCAGCTTACCTGTGAATTTCACACATCTGTACTGCATTTCGTTCCACAAATAGAAGTGAAAATGTATAGTTAAATCTTCCTAGACAAAGACCAGACCCGTGCTTTGCAAGTGGCAGTAAACACTACGTGGGAAATGTCAAGTAACGTTAATCAGAATGGACGATGCTGAGTTCTCCATGTGTAATAAATCAGCATTTCTGGAACAACTGTTATGTCTTCTTGAGGAATTAGTTTCATTTAAGTTATCTTTATGTCTTTTTAGAAAGTACAGCAATATATGTTAATAATTCAAGCTACAGACACAGAAGGCAGTCCCACATTTGGCCTTTCAAACACAGCTACAGCTGTCATCACGGTGACAGATGTCAATGACAATCCTCCAGAGTTTACTGCCATGACAGTAAGTACAGATGTCACTCACAGAACTTAAGGTCTGCGGTCCATTACAGAGATGTGTTGTCATAAACAATGATTGTGTTAAATAGAGGTGGAAGTTGCTTAACCTAATTGGAGAATGGTTACTGACAAATGTCATTTAAATAAGGCACCAATGAAATTTATTTTCTCTCAGTCACCGATTCCAGTGATAAAGCTGTTAAAATATGCTGTCTGGAAGAAATAATCCCCTCTCCCCTCCAAAAAACAATTTTATGTTGTTATAACAAAATACTTATAAATTACATGACTGATCTTTGCCACGTTGTCAGCATATAATTATGATTTCTAGAGGAAAATTATTTTCTTCAGATAAGTCCTTTCCTCCCATCTCCCAGATACTCACAAATGGATGCTAATTTTAATATTAATGAAACAGTGACATAATTTGGGGAATAAAACATGACTGCTAAAAAACATGATAGTGTATTTCAAGTCAAATGTAAATGCTGTGATGACCTGCATGACTGGTCTCCTCGTTTAGTGCGGATAATGAAGATTTAATGGGGTAGTAAAATCCGGGTGGTGTGGTCACAGAGACATGCTGTCCTTCACTGGTTCATGTCACTTCACTCCTCTGACGGAGGTTTTTCTTTCTTACAGTTTTATGGTGAAGTCCCAGAAAACAGGGTGGATGTCATAGTAGCTAATCTGACTGTCACCGATAAGGATCAGCCCCACACACCGGCCTGGAATGCAGTGTACAGAATCAGCGGCGGGGACCCAACAGGGCGCTTTGCCATTCAGACCGACCCCAACAGTAATGACGGCCTTGTAACAGTGGTGAAAGTAAGTGCAACTCAGGCCGTCTTTCTAACGGCCACTCTGCAGTGACCAATAGGTACCCCTCCCCTCTGGAATTAATGTATCGTGGGGAGTTTCAATTGTTATTTTACAGTTTATGTCGAGGCTGAGACCAACGTATATATTCTCACATGATTGCTGGAATATGAATGTTTTTAAATCATTTTGGACATCGTTAGCAACCTGAAGACACGAAGGCCCTCAGCCATGTTAACTGTCAGTATGGGTGTGCATTAGTGATCTTACAAGGGCTGTCCGAGTAACAGTCCAGCCATTGTCAATAAAATGAGAATGGTTATGTGGCTGGAGACTTTCCAGACAGTCCTCATTCACGTTCTGAAATTTGGAACACATTTATAGCTATCAGGGATGATGCCCAGCACCTACTGTTCTCCTATCTAAAGGTGCTATTGGAATATTGGTTCAGGGAACAAATAAGGAAATGTCACAATAGTAAAAAGGAGTAAGTAAGCAATAAGAGGGTCTACACTTTTAAAAGGTTTTAAATTTACATTGCTGTTTTCAAGACTTTAAGAAATTCATTTTTCTGATCCTTGTCAAAAAATAAAACCGAGTACTAGAAGTAAAGGGGATGTTCTACATTTAAGTGTAATAGATACACAGGACTAATGTGTTACAAAAGCTCTTTAAAGTGAACATCTGTTCTGTTTAGCCCTCCAGTGAAGAGATTTGCTTCCATGCCTCCCATTCCAACACTCTTGATTTGAAAGTGAACCCAAATGGTGGTTTAGAAAGGGTACACTGAGATGTCAGTTGTCAAGGATTTTATATGTATGTAAGTAGAGTGATGATTTCCAACATGGGGTGGCACTTGGAAATTTCTGAACATGGGAAAAAGATCAAGAACACAACAAGTCCCAGAGGCTAAATGTCAGTGTTCGAATTTCAGCTCTGCTCCTGGAAGTAGTGTGACCATGGCAAGTTAGTTTACCTCTGTAAGTCTCAGGTTCCTTGTGCAGAAAGTGAGAATGGTAACAGGACCTAAGTCATAGCGTTGTTCTGAAAAACAAATAAGCTTAATACATGTTAAAGGTTATCGAACTGTGCATACCACTTAGCATTAAATAGATGTTAGGTCAGGGACATTTTATGTGGTTAATGAAATAACTCAAAATAATTCTGCTTACTTTGTGGCTTCTTTACTATTTTGTTTAGAATAATTGAGGAAGGGCAGCTGAACTGGAGATTTTAGAATGAGATCAAATATGTGTTTGAAGATTTGAGGAGGTGGTCTAGGTTAAGAAACTGGTGAGGTTTTTGCTAATAATGTGGCTTTCTTGTTAGCTTTAGCTGTTGATCAATTTTAGACTGCATATGGAGGCATGCGACCTCTTCAAGCTGTGTTTTCAGATGTTTTCCACACAGTACTGCTTATCTGCACCTCCATTAGAAGGTGATCAATGGAAATTACGAATGAAATTTCAGTCTACTCACTTTTGACTTCTGGTAACTTTTTTATTAGCAGTAGGGTTCAGTGGAACTTTGGAAGTTAATATTTATATTAAAGGTTTTTTGTGCATTATCTTTATCTGGAGTATTTTTCTTACATCTGGGATTTTTACAGATCAGTAAAATATCCAACATTATTTTGGAAAATAGCCAGTTTTAGTTTGGTAAGGAAGAAAAGAACAAAAAACCCTTCTACTTACAAACACTACTATCTTTTAAAAGTGTGTATGTGTGTTCTTTAATATGTGTAATTCAAATTATGAACTGATACTTTTAAATAGAATGAGTTTAGCTTTTTGAAAAATTACATTTTTTAGTTCCTGTTTTTTTCTTACTTACTGTCAAAAGCTTTCCTAGAGGGACTTGTCTTTATAACAATGTATAAGAGTATAGTCTAGACTAGGGGTCTCCAAACTTTTCAGCCCACGGGCTGAAAACTATCAAACAGCAGTTTGGGGGCCGACTACACACTTGAGGTCCAAATAAAAAAGAATCAAAACATAGATGTTGTTTTTAATTATTTATTTAATATTATTTTATTCAGATAAAAAGGTCTCCATGGGCCGTAGTTTGGAGAACCCTGGTCTAGACCATCATGTTCTCCTTGATCTCAGATTACTTACTATTTTTGGTCAAACACACTGTTCATAAGAATCAAGTTTTTAGATGTAGCTAAATAAATTCAGTCAGTACAGTAGTAGTATGCGTTATTTTGTGAACATGAATCTTTGAAGTACCTAAAATTTATAAATACTCATATCTTATAAAAATTGTGATAAATATTTCTTTGACCATGCTAATGCATGTTTTCCAGAAATTTGAGAGGAATCTATGGTGTTGTGAATGAAAAATTAGTGTTTTGGAAATGACATTGATAGAATAATTAATTTCAGAATGCATATGTTCTTATTTCTGGCAAAAATATGTTTTTCTCTTTTTTTTCCTAGCCAATCGACTTCGAAACAAATAGGATGTTCCTCCTTACTGTTGCTGCAGAAAATCAAGTGCCATTAGCCAAGGGTATTCAGCACCCACCTCAGTCAACTGCAACTGTGTCTGTTACTGTTATTGATGTGAATGAAAACCCTTATTTTGCCCCAAATCCCAAGATCATTCGCCAAGAAGAAGGCCTTCATGCTGGTACCATGTTAACAGCATTTACTGCTCAGGACCCAGATCGATATATGCAGCAAAATATTAGGTATTCAATGTCATTGATGGTGTTTTTGTAATTTACATATGTTCTATGCTTTGCATAAAATGAATAAGCAATTTTTATTGCATTCAAATCTACTATTACAAAATTATTTTTAATTATTTGATGAAGTTTCCATAGTAGATCAGTCACTATTGTAGAAAAGAAATATAAGAATGAATTTTTTCAATTACATGAAGAAAAAAAATGTTTTCTGCCTCTTTTTTATGCCCCTTTTCAATTTTAAATACTTAATAATTATTTTGCTTGGGATTTCATACCAAAATCGCAGAAAGCTTCAACTATAAGTAAATAGGGGGCATTCAGAAGCTTATAACATTTATCTCTTCTTGACACATCAGAAAGAAAAGAAAACTCATGCCAAAACTAAGATATAAAAGCTAATTATTTTCATCCCTTACCTGTACAGTAGTTATAGGACTTAAAAACGTATCTGAAGATTCCTAACCTCAACAGAACCCAATTTATCTTTCATGATGTGAAGGTAGAGCTAGATGGCAGAACATACCTCACATGACTATTATTCATAGCTGGTGATGATAATTTTTAAAATTAGCTCATATTTTATTTAACTTCAGAACCGCTGTTACCAGATAACTGCATATCTTCTTCATTTCACTATATACATTGAAATCAACATAGTTAAATAACTAATTAATTGGTGTATTAAACTATATATTTTTTTTACCTCTGGAAACATAAGATATTTTTTTCTAATCTGTGTATTGATTATCCAAATTTAAAAAGTTCCCTTCTTGAATAAAAAAAATTTAATATCATAAATCTACTGATACAGATCATTTGCTTCACAGACTCAGACTGTGGACTTCCCTGAAAGCGTGTAGTCGTGAGGCATGGCCCAGTGTGAGAGACCCTACCAGGGATGGGATTATGGTGGTCTTCCCACTATGACCTCATCTCCACCACGATAAGATGATAAACATTTTAGGAGTGTTATTTGGTAGTAAATTCAACTTCTATTATTTCTCTTAAGTTCTACACATTAGGGCTTCTGCTTATCTGCACTGTTGTTATCCATTGAACAGGACAGGAGCTCACAACAGGGTGTGTCAAATGCACATTAGCGCACAGTAGAGAGAATGAGCTCCTGTCTTGCCCCTCAAACACATACCAATGTTTCCTGCATGCCTGTCTGTATACAGCCTTTCTGCCCTTCCAATAGCCACTGTGACAGAAATATTTTCCCATGCTAAAGTTGTATTTCTAACCATCATCTAAAGAAATACAAACTAGTGAGCTGGCTGCATTTAGAATGAAACTGATGAAATTTGCTTTATTCTTTAAGTTTCATATCACAAAACATTAAACTTATTGTACTTTCATTCTGTAGATACACAAAATTATCTGATCCTGCCAATTGGCTAAAAATAGATCCTGTGAATGGGCAAATAACTACCATTGCTGTTTTGGACAGAGAGTCACCAAATGTGAAAAACAATATATATAATGCTACTTTCCTTGCTTCTGACAATGGTACGTAATTAAATATAGTCACTGTACTATTCTGTGTATTGTTAAAGAGAGCAGAGCCTCATCATGAAAGCATCATTAGGAAATGAGGTTTTCTATGAAATCCAATTGTCTAGAAAACTGACCTTTATTACTATAAGTCCTCAATATCTATTTCCATATCTGCTGGAGTTTCTGTGACATACTACCTGTGTTCTATAATGGGCATACACCTTCCACAGTAGCCTACTGTGGTGATTACAAGCCTTTATGGTTTTTCTGCCCTGCTGTACTTTGATGCTTCATTACTTCAGGTGGACTCTGTGCCCAGAGCATATATGTATTTTGAGATGGTCTTTTCATATTTTTGCTACCATTAGTTTATCTCTCTCTGGCATTTTTCCTCTCTCTAATTCTCTTCCTCTAGTCTGCCATGAGCTAGAAAACTCATAATTTTGTGCATAAATTGAGATAATTGAGTGCATGAGCTTTATTTAATGTGTTGGTTTTGGAGCATCTAGTTTAGCACCTGTTTTTTTCTTTCTGGGTCTCTACTGAATTCTAAATGGCTGAAATTAATAGATAGCGCTTTTTCTTATATATGTAAGATAAAGTTACCTATGTAACCCTGAGGTTGGACATGTTTTGCTTCATTAGATTTTAGTGTGATGTCTTCCTAATCCCCAGATCCATACTCCATTCTGCCATTTTCTAACAGGATTGGCAGCAAAGTTTCACATCTGTGCATTTCATTTTACTGTTAAATAAGGATAGTGGTAGCAGTACCTAACTCATAGTGTATTGGGAAGATAAAATGACTTTTATATATATAAAGTTCTTAAAACAGTGCCTTGTAAATTATAAACTAAACACACAGATATTTCTATTATGTATTATTAGTTTCAAAACTGAATCACAACCACATTTTAAAATTCTTTTAGTACTAGACCATGAATGTTGTTAACATCTGATAAATATAGCAAGCTTCAATTTGGTAGTCAAGATACGCAGTTTGAAAAATGTTGCCCATCAAACACATTTGATAAAACAGTTTCAATAAGCCTTTCCAATTCCTGTATTATAAGATTCAATGAGATGGTTATCTATCATAAATCTACCGGTATGTGGTGACAGAGCCACAGCAATATTTTTCTTACCCTTTCTAACATGAGGACTACTTTTCAAATATTTAGAGTTGAAACTTGGTAGGTAGAGCTTCTGAATTGCCCATCAAAACTCAGCTTTGGTGTCTGTTTTATGCTCTCTTGCCCTATGTAAACAGTAGCTTTCCTCTACAGTGGAACTTAAAGTAATATGGTATATCTTGCACTGTTATGTTGCGACTTGAAGAGCTATAACATTATATATACATATGTTGGTTGCGAGTTGCAGCCAAATTTTTCATTCACCAAGGTTGGTTGTTTTCTAATTGGAAGGGTTTTGATATGAGAGAGAAATAAGCAGTTAAATCTATGTGACTGTGATGCTTAAATACACTTAACTTTAAACCACAGGCTGGCTTTGTAGCCCCATTTCTGCTCTTTCATGATTGGACAAGCGTTATACACGCTGAGCCTTAATATCATTATTGATAATTGGTTTTGTTTTGCTTGTTCTATAAAATTGTTATGAAAGCCACATAATATTAAATAAGAAAGTTCCTCAAACTATGGAGTATCATAGTGGTCATGGTGGTGTTAGAATATGGCCTCCAGCTTACCAGTCTGTGCCTCCAGCTTAATTCTCCTTGCTCTCAGAACCATTCATATTCCTCAGAGAATTCATGGAAACTGTTCATTGTCCTATCCTCAGGAATGTATGTGTGTGCTGCTTCCTAGTTGCATGGCCTTGAGGTCATCTAAACCTCAGTAGGCAGCTTTATTTAGAGGATGGTTATATTTCTGTTATAGTACATATATGTAATATATATATAATTAAATATGATATAATATATATGTATAATAATATAATATCTTTATTATGTTTGCATTATATTACAGCAGGTTGTTTTATTTAACATTGTAGGACCTTACCTCTCATTTAGATCAATTAGCCTGTAGTAAAATTGGTTTCATTATATGTCATTTTGCTTAAATTTGCAGAATCTACTGATAATGTTAAATAAGGATGTACTATATGTATATATATACATATGTGTGTGTGTGTGTATACACATATATACTTAGTGTATACATTTATTTATAAACATTTCTGGTACAGCACAGGCTAAATCACTATACTAAACTATCATTAGAAGTGGTAGAGACCACATTTTATGGTGGAACAAGAATGGATTTGGGGGTCAGGCAGATGGATCTTTAGTAGCAACACCAAAACGTATATTGAAGTGGCAGCTCAGGGTCATGCTAGAAAGAAAATGAAAAGTGGTCTTGTTCCTAAAGCAGTCTACCCAGGTGCTGTGACAACTAGATTTTTCCAAGGTTGTTTAATGAGTTTTACAGTTTGCAGAGACTTGGGTTCCTCATCTGATTAAACCTACTTCATAGAAATGCAGTGGAATGAGGTGTACGGAGCAACCTAAAACTTTCTCAAGGAGGTAGTTGGTTGATCAATATGTATCATTTCTCTTCTCCCTGTTGGTCCTTCCCAGGAAGATATATGTAGGTCTATATTCTGTGCACTGTTTCAATATATTGTAGCTGTGTTTGAACTTTAAAAGCATTCCTCTGTCCTTTCACATGCACATGTCTTGGTTCTTCATCAAAAAAGCACAGGGCAGAAGATCATGAGCCCAGTGTTCTGCTTTTCTTACATTCCCCACGGTGCCTAGGGGAGCGGAGTGGGCATAGGGCCCAGAGTAATGGGCAGCAAGGGCAAGGAAGGTGCGGGATTACATTTGGTGGGGGCATGATTGTCACTGCACACAGCTCCTGCACACCAGCCGTGGCAGCTCAGGGTCATGCTAGAAAGAAAATGAGAAATGGCCTTGTAACGAAAACAGTCCTCCCAGGTGCTGTGACACCTAGATTATTCAATGATAATCAAGGTTATTCAATGATAAGGGCAAGAAGGCTGGAAGCTTTGAGAATTTCACTATTATTGAGGTTCACCAGAGAGAATTGTTCAGCATGGGTTTGTGATTTTTCTCCCTTTTAAGGAATCCCTCCTATGAGCGGAACTGGAACGTTGCAAATCTATTTACTTGATATTAACGACAATGCACCTCAAGTGTTACCTCAAGAGGCAGAAACTTGCGAAACTCCAGACCCCAATTCAATTAACATCACAGCACTTGATTATGACATTGATCCAAATGCTGGACCATTTGCTTTTGATCTTCCTTTGTCTCCAGTGACTATTAAGAGAAATTGGACTATCACTCGGCTTAACGGTAGGAGCAGGTTCATTGTTGGAATGTATGTGCAGTTGAGATATTTTGAAGCCTGGTAGGAAAAGTTAATTTTAGGTGCTTTATAATCTCTTCAAATATATTTTTAAAGCTTCTTAAAGTTTTGATGAGATATTAAAAGCACTTAAATCCCCCCCCCCAAAAAAAGTCTTCCAGTGCATCACAGTTGTAATCTGCTTTGTATATTCTAGATAGCAAATACATTCTAGAAAATGCTATGTGTTTTTTGTCATGTCATGTATTAACTATCAAACTGTATGTTTTTATATAGGTGATTTTGCTCAGCTTAATTTAAAGATAAAGTTTCTTGAAGCTGGAATATATGAAGTTCCAATCATAATCACAGATTCAGGAAATCCTCCCAAATCAAATATTTCCACGCTTCGGGTGAAGGTTTGCCAGTGTGACTCCAATGGGGACTGCACAGATGTAGATAGAATTGTGGGTGCAGGGCTTGGCACAGGTGCCATTATTGCTATCCTGCTTTGCATCATCATCTTGCTCAGTAAGTACCTTTTATTGGCTCTTAGATTTTAACTCTTGGTTTCTACAATGTTTAGCAAAGTAGCTTCTTATTGTTGTCTTTCAAAGTGATCTAACAACTCTCTTCGACCTCTGAGGCTTTTCTCGCCAATCATGTATGGGACAGTGAAATTCACTTTAGAATGAGAAACACCCCTGAGCATTGTTTCGAGCCCTTACATGTTTGCAGCAAACCCAGAAGCACAGTTCTCTTAGGCTGTGTTACCATTTTCTGATGCAGATGGCTTAGAAAGCCGTAGCAAACTCTTTTCATAGGAAAACATTAAACAGTACTAAGTTTGAGCACTTATCTTATGATTTGAGTGTGAATTTATGGCACATAGTTGATGATTTAGGAAAGTAAATATATCACTTTCCTTTTCTTTCCTTCATAATCATAGTCAGCCACCTGTTCCAGTCATGCGAAATTCAAGGTGTTTGTTTCTGAAGGGCTGTGTAAAACAGGGAGAAATTGTACTTCATATAGCATATTTGATAATGGAAGTCATTACACAGCTCAATAAATTCACTGTCTTTAGAGAAAGTCTAGATTAAGGAATTGCTCCTTTTTTAGATACTTTGCAATTTCTGGTTCAATGGAATGCAAGAAATTAAGCACTGGAAAGTACGTTAGCAACTACTTCTCAGCGTGCAGGTTAAAAGGGTAAATTGCCTGGGCCCTGTGTTTTACTGTTGAATAGCAGCAAGGCTTAGTTTATTGTGCAATCATGCTATGCACCAATCATTTTCTTGGAAATGCTGGCCATTTCTTTTATGTTTTTGCCATTTACAAGAGTTCTGGTAATTTAGAATTCTGTCTCTTTATTCTAAGCAATTACTATAGAAGCCTGAGCATTTTTTACTTCCTGTGTGGAGATTACTTTGACTATAATTTGAAACCTGCATGCTATACTAATAATCTACTTGCTAGATTTAACCCTGAAACAATGGCAAATGTATCTGGCTTTAAAGGGAGGATATTTACTTTTATGGCCAATAATAAAAATGTGCTCAAATAAGAGTCATTAAATCTTTTCCTTCAGGATGTAAACTGATATCTCCACATTTTTAGAGCAAATGCATTCCTAGATGTGCACTTAGGGATATGTTTCATTTTCAAGTAAACCGTGGCATGTATGCCATCCTTATCAGGAAAGACTTAGATATGATGGATTATGGCATGAAGAAGTGACAATTGCATTTTGAAGGGAAATGAATTGGTGCTGATTTTAACATCAAGCTTCTGGAAAATTTATGATTTTAAACCTGGCCCAAAAGGGTAAAGTGTGAAAGGCTAATGTTATTTCAGTGCTCAAACTAATCCTCTAGCCTTTTTACCTGAAACCTGCATTTTACTATGAAAGGGAATACACAATAGTGCAACAGAAAAACATTGGCCTCTGGAAGTAAAAATCTTCAAGGCTCAACTGCAAATCCAATTCCACCTGAGTCATTTTGGCGAGGACTTACCCTCTCTAAAAAATGCCATTCTCCCTGATCTGGGGAGTATAATTGCAACTGACCAACCTGAATGGAACAGCAATTAAGTAATGAGTAACATTTTAACTTACTGTCATTTGTTGTTTTAGAATTTATAGACCATTTTATTGAGTATCATATCCTCCACCAAGCCAAAGGGGAAGATAGAAATAGTAATTGTCTCCATTTGTAGATCATGAAACTGAGGACAAGCATTCAGTCTGTGCGTTCACAGGTCCCCAGATTCTGGAATATAAGTCTTTGCACTCCAAGCCACTGCTACGGTTCTGCTTTGTCTAGTCTTTTAATGTGAGGCCAGAAATAGATAATAGAGTAAAAGATTCATTACAAGTTTTCAACCCATTGTCAGTATAAATCATTAGCATTGAAGACTATGGTAAGCTAGATCAAGCTTTAATTACAGTATTATGCTTCTTTAATTTTTTCCCTACCTAGTCCTTGTTCTGATGTTTGTGGTATGGATGAAGCGCCGGGATAAAGAACGCCAGGCCAAGCAACTTTTAATTGATCCGGAAGATGATGTAAGAGATAATATTTTAAAATATGATGAAGAAGGTGGAGGAGAGGAAGACCAGGTAAGCTATATTTTAAATCTTTTATAATAAAATTTTATGATCATATAATTTAAATGGAATCGGTGCCATAAGTTTTAGACAAGTTTTAGTCTATTTTTATTACACATAATGAGTATTTTATGGAGAATGTGTTACTCAAGATGTGGGCGGAGACTGTGCCATACGGAGCATATGTAACTTGTCATAATCAGGAAGTGGTCTGCTTGATGTCTCAGCTGACAGCCTTAATAACTCACCAGGTTTAAAGGATGGGTAGATCTCAGAGGTCAGTTTAGATAATGGGTAGACGCCTATTGTTACAGACAAAGGCAGATCTACAGTAGTTGTCCCAAGACTATTATGCCTACCCTTAATCTAGTTTAGCCAAGATTCCCTGAGATTTCTGCCAAGACAAAGTATCCTTCTTAAAGAGCTAAGTGATTCAAGAAAAAAACAAAGAGCATCCTTGACAAGGGTAACCCTTATCTTCTGTGCTGTTGATTAGCATCTCTATCTGCCAAACACAGGTTGCTAGTTTCTTTAACAAAATAGCTGAAAGGGGCCTAAGAAAATTAAAAAAAAAAACAAAAAAAACCTACATCTATGTCTTCTTTCTTGTCTTGAGTATGGTAGACTGGTGTCAGTACTTAATAGATAGTCTGCTGTGCTCTGGACTGTCAGAAGACGAGGTTGGAGCCATATTTAAAATTAGCATCAGATGTGATCTGAGCAAGAGCATTATTTCCTCACAGTGCTGTTGGCAGTTGGACAGACACTTTTAGTTTAACGTCCAGTCTTTTTTCAAAGGGTAAGGTTCCTTCTTTATCTGTTTCACTGCCATAATCAGCAGGACTTTTGGTGGATATCAAGTTGTGTTTAATTACCCTATTTAGTAAATGTCCTTTTAGTACTCTCTTGGCCAGTGGGGCTGATTGCAGATACTGTATCCCTTTTAATGATCTTTGCATCTAGTTCCTTCCAAATCAGCTTCACTAATGAAATCATAGTGAAGATAGAATACAGCCAACAGCTTGCTTTCTCTGGAAGCATCATATTTTAGCCCCAAGATAGGAAACAAAATTGTTAGCCTCTGGCGTTTTGAAGCTTAAGACTTAAATTATGATTGCTCTTATATTAAACAAACACTTACTGAGTATGTATTATGTGCTCACTT
>PVKE010022060.1:0-25910 GCA_004027555.1 Craseonycteris thonglongyai
GTGTACTCAGCGAGCTATTGATAGATTAGCAAAAAGTAAGTCATATTATTCTTTCATGATAAATTTTCCTGGCCCCCAAAAAAACGCGAAAGTGAAATATTGAAATCAAATTATCAGCCATACTGTGCATTTTTATAACAACTTTTTCATATTTACGAACAAATAGTACAACAACTTATACATTGCAGTTGATAAAAAATTTAAATTGCATTTTAAGTTAGTAAAATTCTATCTTGAAAAAGTGTCGGAAAATCGAATTTTTTAGGTACCGCATGAACGGAATGCTGCTATCAAAAGTTGGGTCTGGAAATTTATTTTCTTCATGAGCCTATATCTCGAAAACTTAATAAGTGATTTAAAAAATAAAAAATAGTTTTGAACATACATTTGACTTATCTACCCATACCTCACTGGAATGCACCTTATACTGAAACACAGTGTATAAACATAGTATGCATTTCACACCCTTCTTCCCCCTTAGACTACGCCTATGACAAGTCGATCACGACACGCTTTTAAGATAAAAAGTAGATCTTATATACAGAAAAGTTGGCCACCCCTGCTGTATTGAATACACATCAGAGATATTGAAAGATATTATAACTTACATTTTTTTTTTATTTTGGGAAATACTATAAAATAATAAACATTTCTAGAAGAACTTCAGTAGTTAAGTATAATCAAATTATTCACTGTACTGGGATACATTCCAAAAAAAAAATCTGAAGAGACTTTCAATCTAATAAATTTATTCTAATGCCTTTTTTTGGTAAGTGTTCACTAATTTTGAAGGATATCAGCAGTTTAAAATGCTTGAACAATTTTAAACATGAGAATTCACAACGTAATTAAGGCTACTTAAGATCTTACATAAGCTTGCTGTCAATCATCACAACAAATGCACATTTCAAGAGATCTCAATATCAGTAGCATTGGTGTGAGAATCGGTCCAATTTTCCTCTTTACAACCAGATTTAAATAACAAGCCATATAAATTTAGGAGAGAGAAGAAATATCAAATACTTCCTTTTACATCGTCTTTGGAGATCCATTTTTCCTGGCAACAATTCAAAGAAAAAGATATTCTGCCTATAAGCAAAATCCATGATCAGCATCTTTAGAAAACACTATTAGTAGATTCTTATATGCAAAATTGTTCATTGAAATCTCTTTAAAACTAAGAAATGAAATAAAAGACACATGTTGCACTGGACTATTTATGTGGAATGAAACTTTCCAAAGGGTCATTTTATTTGAGTAAGCATATTTCTTAACATCACTTTTCATGTAGCAGTAGTGTTAGTTGTTCAGATTGAAAGAGTTTATTACTAACATAGATTTATGACATATAGACTAATGGGGATATCTATTGCAAAAATTGGTATAGCATGAAAAGTATCCCATAAATATTTATTGAACATCTACTATTAGTTAGATACTGTGCTATTTGTTGTGGAAAATTTAAACAATTATTTATAGCATACATATGTTTAAATACTTATAGGTATGTTATATTTATAGGATATATATATATATATATATATATACACATATATATATATATATAATTATAAGTAATATATCTAAAATAGTTTTATAGACAGGTTCCAAAATTTTTAGCACTATGGTAAATTTCAATTCTGTATTGTTGTCACACACACACACACACACACATATCCCAAATTGGTGACTAAGAATGATATACCGTACAACTGCTTAGTCTTAAGTCAAAATGTGATTGGAGTGTTTCTTTATTTAGTAGTTCATTTATTTATTTATTAGTTTCACACTACTTTATAGGCCCTGTTTATAATAGAAGCTATAAACTAAAAATAAAAATAAAATTGTAACAGATAATGTGTAATGACTTGCCCACCATCTTTCTTCACTCTGGTGTATCTCTGTCAGGAAAATCTCAACAAGGATTTCAGAAACAACAAATAAATAAATTGGACAAAATAATTTTTTGTCTCAGTCTCACTGGAAGCTAAGATTTTAAATGTGAATTAGACTTCCTGAATTGACGCAGGTGTGGAAGTTTCACAGTAAGTGAAAGAGTCCTTCCTATTCCTTCTGGTGCTGCTGGTAAAACTGGTACAGCATCACTGAGTTTTAAGAGCAGTGTACTATCCTTAGCTTCCTGAGTGACCCAGCGGTGGTCCTAACAGCTGTGGCCCAAGTCAGCAGTTGTCCTATCTCTAGTTTTCTTTTATCAGAAGTTTGTAATAGGTCTAACAGAAACAGCTTCCTCATCCTTGCGTCACAACTTCTGTGATGTAGTTTCGAACTCAAAGTTCTACAGGCTTCCCCTTGGACCCCAACCTGTACTACAGTCTCCAAGTTCTTCTAATAAATTGATATGCACCTAATTGGTAGTTTTAAACTACTCTGGTTAAAGTAGTTGAAGCTATTTTATTTTTATTTATTTTTTTAAATCTGGCCCTAACTGATATATCAACCATCCAAACAAACATATATATATTTCTTTTTTGTTAAAGATTTATTTTTATTGTTTTTACAGAGAGAGAGAGAGAGAGAGAGAGATACAGAGACAGAGACAGAGAGAAGTGGGAGGGCCCAGAGTAGTCTCCATAGTTGCACATCGTTGGTTTTTCCACATAGTTTCATTCCACAGGTGAGCGCAGGACTGCACATGGCAGGAACTGGGCCAGGGTCTCACCCCAATGAGAATCAAACTGGGGGCACTCCCCAGTTCAGCATATGGGTCTGCACAGGCCGGAACCGGGATTCGATCCTTGGTCCCTGGGGCTGCAAAGTGAGCACTTAACCCACTGAGCCATCCCGGCTTCCCCAAACATAATTTTTTGAAGTGCTCAACAGTTTCAATATTGACAAAATATATCTCCAAACCAGCATTTAACAGTGGTTTAAAATAGCAAACTAGAAGGTATAAGTCAAACATTATATCTTCTGTAAGAGAGAAATAGAAGGGTAAACAAAGGGATAATGCTGTGATTATAATCAAATCGTTTTTTATGTTTGGGGGTGGGAATGTGGTAAGAGATGGCTAACTTGTTAAATGAAAAAAACAAACAAATATGAAATCTTAAAAGTGTATCTCAAGAATTTACTCTTCACCATTAATCTTTGAGGTTAAGTAAAATTAAGTATTCAAAGACAGTATATTATTTTTATAGCATCCTAGAAAATCTATTGATAGAGATAGACATTGATATAAACATTTATATATATGCTACTCCTGTAGCTTAAAATTCCATCCATATGCCCAATTTGTAACTCTTCTCAAAATGCTAGACTTGCTTATTCAAATGTCTGAGATGTGTTTGGAAGTTTGATAGGCACCTCAAATTAATCTAGAGCAACTGTGCATCTGATTTCACTGCCTCCCACATGGTATCTTTTCCAGAAAAATATCACTGCCAGATATCATTTGGAGTCATCTTCCTTTCTATTTTTTCACTTTTCCTCTCCCCAGCAACATTCATCTTAGAATATATATATATATATATATATATATATATATATATATATATATATATTCTATATTTGTATACTTTAGTTATGCCCACTGTTATTACTCATATAATAAGCACCATCACCTCTTTCTTGGCTATTGCACAAGCCTTTAAATAGTCTCTCTGTTTTTTTTCTTGACCTTCATAAATTATAGCCTCGACACAGAAACTAAAGGATTATCCAAAATATAAATTCCATCACATCATTGCTCTCCTCAATAATCTCCAATTACTTGAAATGAAATAATACCTGGAACAAAATCCAATATCCTTCCTGTGACCCCAAGAATCTTACCTGCTTTGCTAATAATGTTGAACATCTTTTTATATACTTAATTGCCATGTGTATATCTTCTTGACTGATGTGTCTATTCAGATCTGTTACCCATTTTTTAATGTTTATTTGCTTATTGTTGGGTTTCAAGGGCTTTTTAAAATATTTTAGTTACATGTTCCTTCTCAAATATGTGCTTTCCAAATATTCTTTCTTAGTCTGTATCTTGTCTTTTCATTCTGTCTTTCACAGAGCAGACATTTTTAGTTTTTTAAATTCCAATTTATCAAAAAATTTTTTCTTTCATGGATTATACTTACAGTGATGTATCTAAAAAGTCATTAATAATTCCAAGACCACATAGCATTTATTTTATGTTTTCTTCTATCTTTTATAAATTTTCATTTCATAGTTAGGTTTATGATCAATTTTGACTTAATATTTATTAAAATTGTAAGTTCTATGTTTGTGTATTTATTTTTGCATATGGACATCAAATTTTTCTAGCACCATTTGTTGAAAAGAAAATTTTTTTCTCTATTAAATGAACTTTGCTTATTTGGCAATGCTTTTTATTTTATTTGTATAAATCTACTTCTGGATTACCTATTAGATTTTATTGACCTATGTGTCTATTTGTTTTTCAATACCATGTTTCTTGATTACTGTAGCTTACATTAAATTTTGAAATTGGGTACAATGAGTTCTCAACTTTGTTTTCTTTAGTGTTTTGTTGGCTACCTTAGGTTACATGTCTTTTCAAATATAGAACAAGTTTGTTGACATGATAATTTTTCTTAATCTAACATGAGATATGTACATGAAAGTTCTTATAGATTGTTACACGTGACGGTACCTGCACAAAGTGTCATTATCAGACCACTAATTTAAAATGTTTGATGTTTGCAATTAACAAAAGCAGTGTTTCAGGTGGGAAATTCTGCTTTTTTTCCCTGAAAAAGAATTCAGACATAATCTAAGTTGACAGAAAAATTTTATTATATATGCAACATAATTTTGATGCCTCAATTTCAGTATATCCGTCTATACCATCATCAAACATAATTGGAAAACAAATGCTAACACATTGCTTTAGCAGTTAATGAGTATGAATTTCAGTAATTTTGCATTTTTCTTTAGAACTGTTATATATCAGCAGTCATTTGTTTAATATTTGGGATTTTCTATTAATATATAGACAATCATATGATCTTCTAACAAAGACCATTTTGTGTTTTCCTTCCCAACAATGTGTACTTTTTATTTACTTTTCTTATCTTATTGATCTAGCTAGGACTTCAAGTACAATGAATAGGACTGATGAGAGAGGACATCTTTGCTTATTTTCCAATATTGAGAAAATGCATCTAGCTTAGGACCATTATGATGTTATTTGTAACTTTGGGGAGATATTCTCTATCAGTGAAGTTTTCTTAAGCATAATTAAAAAAAATGCAAATCATAAAATATATTGATAGTGTGGATTATTTTAAATTCAAGGATATCCATTCATTGTAATATATCAAGTGAAAGTTAAAGGCAAGTCCAAAGAATGGGAGAAGATATTTGCAAAACTTATCTGAAGTATATAACATTTTTCTGTAAGTAAAAAGAAAGACAATTTGATAGAGAAATGTGCAACAGACCTGAACAGGCATTTCACAAGATGTGATCCAGTGGCACATAAACATGAAAATTTCTCGACCTTGGTAGTCAATAGAAAAGTGAATTAAAACATTAATAAGATTCTTCCATTAACTCATGACAATGACTAATACTTTAGAAGATTAAAATGTATAATATTCTATTTCAAAAATTATATCACTTATTACATTTTGTTAGAGAATTTTGTTTTACTTAACAGCATGTTTTAAGCACCGTTCCATTTTAGTACATTCTTTTGTTTAATATAGCACTTGCAGTGAATTTACAGTTCCACCCTCTCTGATATTCCCAACCTAACGAAATCATTGCACGCATAGTAAGAGTTCCAGAATAATCTTGTGTATTGTAGTGCAGGAAAAGGAATAAATAAAGTTTGAAGATACTGTAGAATTCCAATCCTTTTCTTTCTTCTTTTTCTTTTCTCTCGTCTGCCATGCTTCTACTATGCAAGCTTCCTATAATAATGATAGCAGAAAGTAATAGTGAGAACCCACATATGCCAAACTTCTAACGGAGAGGCTCTAATGCTCTGCAAAGATTAGGGTCCAAAAGGTAGTGACTAACACATGGATTACTATTTATTTATTTATTTATTTATTTTGGCTATCCTTCCATTGCTTCATCTTGGAAGTGGGCACAGTTGTTTAACTGTGTGAAATAATAAGATAACAAAGTTTGAGCTTTCTAAACAGAAGGCCAGAAAAACAAAGCAAAACAAAACAAAAACAAGAAACCTAAGGAAACTTGAAAGTAAGGCTTGGAAAAGAAGTAGTGTGCGTTTGAAACTCTTCAAGTTATTGATGAACTCATGGGCTCATACCCAATTGGTACATGCATGTGTGGATCTGATCCCATCAGGAAAACCAAGTTAACAGATGCACTTGGGAAACCAAGTTAACAGATGCACAGTACCAGGGTCTAATCTGGTATGATGCATATACTGTGCAGATTTGAATGACACTGAAAATTTGTAGAAACACAACTGACATTGAAATCACAGTCTACAGGAGGCCAGTTGCAATGTGCAGCTAGATTGCCTACTAAAAGTAAATATTAAAAAACCAAAAACCAAAAAACCTTCTTCATAAGATTTAGGCAAAACTGAGAGTCTCAAAATATAAGATTCAAAATGTGCTAGTCACAATCCAAAATTATAAATTGTCACAGAAACAATTTATTAGACACAAAGGAGTTGTTGTAAGAACTGTGAATGTTAATTAAATAAGCACTCTTGTTTATTTCTTTAGAACACGTAACAAATCATGTCACAACACCAGAGAAGACTAGTTATTCTCCTTATTGTGGTTCACAACTAGGTCATTTCCCCCTAGATCTTCCCTCTTTTTCTCAGGAGCTGTTAGTTTGTGTGTATTCCAGTTTTTTAGATGTACCAAATTATCTCTTATCTCTTCATCTTCTAACATGCTGTCTCCTGGTGGGACCATTTTTGTGCAATCTTCTGGTGATCTCTACTCATGCTTGTCAAATTGCTTCCCTATCATTCTCATTTAGACACCATGTTTACAGGCAGACTTGCCCTGCCCATTCTAGACCAGGCTGCCCCCGTCTTTCTTATGCTTTCACTGGATAATGTATGTCATTTTGGTATGCTACTTTTTAAGAATGACAAAAAAAAAAAAAAAAGAATAAAGATGAGGATATTTTTCCTCCTTATTATTCTATCTCTGGGGCTTAGCATATTGCTAGACACACACTAGCTGAGAAAAGTCAATAAATGAATGATTAATGAAGAGAAATAACAGTGCAAATGGCCAACTCTTAAAATTAAACTTCAGAAGCTTTAGATTTTTTATAAAGGTAGAAATTATAATACATTTTATTACCCAGTTTAACCTGTTTCTAGAACATAAAACCAAAAATAGGCTATTTGGACCTTTTGTGGAGGATGAGAGAATCATTAGATCCTCCATTAAATTATGCTTAAATCCTCACTGTTTTTATCATTGCACATTAAATGCATTTGTCTTCCTACCAAGGATTTACAAATGCCTAAAGTCAGTTTTCAGTGCAGAACATTTTATTTATTTTATTTTCAAAAGAAGTCCTTAATCATAAACATGTTAAAGAATGCATCAACTTTGTAAATCTTATAGGCAAAAATATATTCATATTAAGAAAAGCCATTTTAAAGAAATGATAAATTTTCACTTATGGAATAAATGTCCGAAATTCAAACATCAATATATATATATAGTTTTCCCTAGGAGTTAGTAATTCACGATGTTGCTTATTAAAGTTTATCTTTTTTTAGAGTCTAAGCAAGCTTCTTCAATCTGTGTCCCACAGGCCAAATGTGAACCAGGATTGCCTGAATGTGGCCCAATACAAATTCATAAACTTTCTTAAAACATTATAATTTTTTTTTCCAGCTCATTGACTATCATTAGTGTATTTTATGTGTAGCCCAAGACAATTCTTCTTCCATTGTGGCCCAGGGAAGCCAAAAGGTTCATCACTACTGGTCTAAAGATTAAGGGGTAAGATACTGACTCACATATGTGTAAAACCTCAAATGAAAAGAAATAGATTAAATTTTGAATAATTGTGATACTAAGAAATCAGTTATACTTATTATACCTGTCAAGTAAAAATGTTATATAGAGCAATAAAAATTCTGTTTTGGTATTATTTTTACATCTAGAGAATACCATTTAGACCTCATTCCTTCTTAATTCAAAAGTTATTCATTTTCCAATTAATTTATCTTTTCAGAAGTTATTATATTTTGAGTGTTATTTGCTTCCACACCTTTTTTCTATGATTTAGTCAAATGTAGCCTAAGAAGTCTTGTCTAAATAATTTATTATTCAGTTAAAATTATGGACTTAGAATAAATACTCCCATATGTTGCCTTTGATTTTAATATTCTTTGGTTCTGTGAGTATATAACTTGGTTGTGTAATTTCATGACCTTGTAAAACACATGTACACACATGCAACTTAAAAATAACAGAAATGTGATTAAATGCTTTTTTTTGCTGCCTCCGGTTCCTGCCCTGCACAGCTCTGTGCCTACCTGTGGAATGAAACTATGTAGAAAACTAATGAGGTACAACTATGAAGACTGCTCTGGGCCCTCCCACTTCTCTCTGTCTCTCTCTGTCAAAAACAATAAAAATAAATCTTTAAATGATGTTATAGCACTTATCTCTCACACAAGACATATGTAATGTATATGCAGTGACAAAACAATTCACGTCTTTGCATCCATAAAACCTCCCCCAATTGTAGGAAATCAATCAATAAATTAACAAACACTTGCTTTGCTTTTAGTTTTTAAAGATTTACAATGATGAAATTACTTGCATTAATATAGAGTATAAGGAGAAGTGAAGGAGTAAGAGTCAGAAGCCCTGAGTTCTAATGCCAAAACCACCTCAGTACATAATCTTGGACAAAATTCTTAATTATTTGGGCCCATTCCTACACTTACAAAATGTTCAATAATAATGTTTTTTTAGCTCTTAGAATTAACACATTGTCTTCAAACAAATTAATATTTCAACAAATGAAAAGCAAACCATCACTAATTGGGCAGCATTGGAGGTTTCACACTGCCTGCTCCATTCACCTGACACCTTCAGTGTGATGAGCTGCTGAGCTCTGGACATCTCAGAATTAGATAGACGGCTCATTGCCCATTTCTCAAAATAATTGCTACTTGTGTGTGCATTGCAGTCTGTGGATGAATGTTGATAACAAGGCAAAAGTCAGCTTTTACATGTATTATAATGATATCTGAAGCCTCTCTAGTCCTATAGTTAATGAATATCATTATCACAGAAGACAGCATATAGAGCAATATGTGTTAATATCTAGTATTTCTTAATAAAAATTTCATAACCATATGCATTTAGCATGCTAAGGCTAATTTTCTGATATAACACTTTCTGATGTTGACAACAAAGAACTAAAATTGTCTGCCACGGCTTTAAAATAGCTGAACAATTTATGAAAGGGAGAAAAACAAAAAAATAAAAACAAAAAACTATGTAGTACATTAAAAGCATGTGTAAAACTTTAAATTCATTATGATGTAAATTTTCTAAGGACATAAAAGTTAAAAAAATTTGTATAGAAATTAATGCATCAAAATTATGATGCTCATGCTTTATGGCAGCAGCTCTTCTTATTGGATTGTTCTGATTTTTATATCAATTTTTGAGTTAATTAAAAAAAAAACATATGTTACTGAACCCTAAATTATTTTTTTATCTACATCATAAAATAATTTTGTATTGACTATACTATTTTATTTATTTAAAAATAGCATGTTCGACATCTAAACATTTCATGATTGTCTCCTGGTTATTAAAATAGAAATGCTCTCTACAAGAGACAATAGGATTATAAAATTTCATGTTAAATAAATATGTCTTACCAAGTTTATTTATCCTGGATGAATCATATTTTGTGAAAAATACTGTTTTAAACTGGATCAGGGGAGCTGGAATGGCTCAGGGGGTTAAGAGCTCACTTTGCAGCCCCAGGCACCAAGTATCAAATCCCAGCCCCAGCCATTGTGGACCCATATGCTGAACTGGGGAGTGACCCCAGTTCAGTTCTCACCAGGGTGAGACCCTGGCCCAGTTCCTGCCCTGTGCAGCCCCGCCCACCTGTGGAATGAAACTATGTGGAAAAATCAATGATGTGCTACTAGTATGGAGACTGTTCTGGGCCCTCCCCCTTCTCTCTGTCTCTGCCTCTCTATTTCTCTCTGTCAAAAACAATAAAAATAAATCTTTATACTGGATCAGCATTTCTTAACCTCAGGACTGCTGAAATTTTGGGCCAGATAATTTTTGATGTGGGAAGTCCTCCTGAACATTGTAGACTATTTAGCAGCAGGCTTATCCTCTACTTATTAGATATGAGTAGTATCCAACCAGCTCCACGCTGTCTACCTCTCTGGGGGTAAGATTACTCCCCTACTATTACCACTAACATAGACCAGTAGTAAAACCACAAAACTTGGAAAAATTTATTTATATTATTAATATAACTTTGCCTTGATAAATAAGAATATTTAATATTTTATACTATCTATATAATATTTCTATACCTTTATATTCCAATTTATGAGTCTTTAAATAATACTTGATTTTAGTGTAAATTGACAGCTTTTGATTTGCCCATTATTCTCTTTTTGTTTAATGTAAATAATTTAATATGACATAGCAAAGTTGCAATTAGTTCTTTTATGGACAATGCTCTGAAAGCTGCTTCTTTTGTAACCTGCATACCCTTGACTACAATTATTTATCATTAAAATATGAAGAAAGTTGCTTTGACTCAAGTGTTTATCAAGGCAAATTATGTCTAAGTCCATACTATTAACTACATTTTACAAATATGTGTCTTTCAGTAATGCGCTTTTTAGTTCTAGCACTAAATTCCATCCTTGTTAGTGAGGAATTAGTAAAAACCAGTTACTTTTACATGGGAAGAAATAGTTACTGGGGGCATTTAATCTTTCCATTACTATAAAATGTGGCTCAGTAATCTAGATTTTATTCTATTTCTTAGTAATTCTTCTCAGTCTCCATGGGTGGTTATAACCCTGATCTCTTCTTAGTTCTGGCATATTTGAAGGAGTTCTAGGATCTCTCTTTCTCTCAGCCTCGTTTTTATTTTATTAATTTTTTCTTATTTGTAGATCCATTAACTGCCCAAGTGAGCTCATAAGGTCACATGCTTTAAATATAATAGCATCTACACACTGATGAAAATTAAATTATATTCTCAGCCTGGACTTCTCCCTTGAACTGTAGACTGAATCCCAAATGCAGGCTTGACACTCCACTTGCAAAATATGTAACAGGCATCCCAAGTTAACACGTCAAAAACTAAACTGCTGATTTCTCTTCTATCAAACCCTCCATTTCTAAATCAACCAGCCTTCTATTTTTGAATTGTATTGCTCCCAAATCTTGGAGTCATGCTTGACTTCAGTTTTTCTCAAACACCTCCGCATCTAAGGCATACCAAGTCCTGCAAACACAGCCATAACCCACCTATTTCACACTTGGAGTCACTATCATCGAATTTTATGAGCGTTAGACTGCATTTTCTTCTTCTGACTCTGCCAAGCCTGTGATCAGTCTATTTACAATATAACAGATAGAGTGATATGTACTCTAAAAACAGAACAAGACTTCCTTACTTAACAGCTCTAAACTGTCCACTGCCTTCACATCTTTTTCAAAATAAAAACCATTGTCTTTACAATAGCAATCAAACCCAACAGGAATTGTCTTCTACCATCATTGCCTAAGTTCACTCTGCTTCCAACACACTGAGTTCATTAATCTTTTACGACTGCTGGCCTGAGACTTTGAGTCTGCTTTTATCTTCCTGTAGTGTTTGCACACTGGCTATCTCCACGAATAACTCCCTCACTTCTTAATTTCTCCTCAAATATCCCACTTGCAATGATCATTAGAAAAAAAGTAATATCTTCTGCCACCCTTTCCGGTATGTCTACAAACCCATTGCCTCCAAAGCTTTTATCACCACTCATATAATTTATAATTACTTGTTTTCCTTTTTATTGTTCATTTTCTCATTTTAGAATGTAAATTCTAAATTGGGATGAATAGTTATCTGTTCTCTTCAGTGCTATACCCCAGGCAAATAACCATTTCATGGTAGAATGAATAATGAAGGAATGATTAGGTTGATCTATCAATTATTTTTTCCGTATCTGCATTTTAGTCTGTCAGAAATGATAAAGTTAAAAATGTTAATGCTACCATTTTTTTTAAGAAAATAATTGAAAATTATGTCACTGTAATAATCAAATGAACATTTAATGGAAACCAGGATGGCTCAGTGGGTTAAGCACTCACTTTGCAGCCCCAGAAACCGAGGATCAAATCCTGGCCCCACCCCATGAAGACCCATATGCTGAACTGGGGTGTGCTTCCTATGCAGGAGGCCCCCAGTTCGATTCTCACCCCTTGGTTTGGCCCCTGGCTTGTGGGGGCATGCCTCCCATATGGGAGGCCTCTAGCCCAGTTCTTACCCTGTGCTTACCCCACCCACCTATGTAGAACAAAACCATGTTGAAAACTGATGACATACAACTATGGAGACTGGTCTGGGCCTCCCCCCTTCTCTCTGTCTCTGTGTCTCCCTGTATCTGTCAAAAACAATAAAATAAATCTTTAAAAAATATTTAATTGGTCTGTTGTTTTCAAGCATGCATAAATTACTCAAGACACAGAGAAAGATTTTTATATGTAAAACATATTAATGTGTTAAAGCCCTTTTTTATAAATGAAAAATACATGGACGTTCAATACACTCTCCTAACAAAGTTCAAGGAGAGCTGTGCTTTTTTCATGAGAGTGTAAGATCTTAGTGCTGTTTAATGATATAGGTTATCAGTTTGAAATTTTATTCATATTTTTATCCTGCTACTGACTTCCTGAGAGATCCTGATCATTTTATTACATCTAGCCATCATCTGGTTTACCATGCACTATGATAGTTAAATTTTCTACTAAAAGAAAGTATTTAAATGATAATATTATATGTTCATGAGATATTTTGAATTTTTCACAGAAGGCTATAAATGAATTTGATGGGATATTTTTGGAGAACAAGATGGGTGACCATATGTGCTAGTAAACACCATGCTTGCCACAACTCCACCAGTTCCTGACATACCCAAATCAATGTCCCATCCAACTACGTTCTTACAGCTCTTTCTATGGCTATCACAACCGCAACTACATAAGTGACTGCAGCTGAAAATTAAGATAGGAAATGCATAGATACCTGTCTTTATCATCCCCACAGAACGTGTTGTCTAGTATTCAACCAACCATCTGTCTCCTCACGGAATTCGTACAATGAGTACATGAAGATATTCAGGGTATTTAAAAAAGAGGGATAAGTAAAGAGGCTAATTTAATTGCTTATTATTGTTATCCCAGTGCTTAAAATTGGTTTGAAAAATAATGACATTGAATCCAATGACTCTATTTCATCCTTTCCCAAATAATTATTAGAGAAGTAAAATTATTTTACCTCATAAGAATAGCTCTTGGGGAAGCCGGGATGGCTCAGTGGATTAAGCGCTCACTTTGCAGTGCCAGGGACCGGGGATCGAATCCCGGTCCCAGCCCGTGCGGAACCATATGCTGAACTGGGAGCTCCCCCAGCTTGGTTCTCTCTCTGTCTCTGTCTCTGTATCTCTCTCTCTCTCTCTGTCAAAAATAATAAATAAATAAATAAATAAATAAAAATATATTAAAACATCTACAAAGTAATAAATCTTTCTTTAAAAAAAGAATAGCTCTTTATTATACTATAAATAACACTAATATTAACACTAAAAATGCAATAATGTATTAAGTAATTAAAATAATAAAATAATGATTTTCAATTATCACAAGCTAATTAATACAAATTATTTCATCAGTAACCTGTTATAATAATAACATTTCTTAAACCAGAAAACTGATGATATTAATACATTGCACATAAAAAATAAAATCCTAAAAATATATGTCTGTACACATAAACAGTTAAATGACAAATTCTGATGATCTCTTGGATATTTCTAATGTATTTTTAAATATACACACTCTTTGTTGTTAGGCCTTACTCTATAACGAACTATATAACTAAAGGACATTTATGTTTATTACATGTAAAACTCACATTTTCTGAAGAAATATATAAATTATAGTTCATACATACAGACAGACCAGAGATCTTTTGATCATCTAGCTAGAGCTATAAAAATTCAGGATTACAAAAATTTCACTAAGTAGAAAAGCAAGAAAAATACTTTCATCTATGTTTTCTTCAACTATTCATGAGTTTCTTCAAGTATATTCTGCAGGAAAGATTCATAATTTTACTTGAGGACACAAAGCCTTAGTCAGTATATTACACTTCTAGTTCAAAGCATGCAAGAAAACCAAGCCAGTAAAGCAAAGTTATTTGATGTTGCTTTGTGTTAGAATCCAGGGAAAATAACTACTTTGATCAACTTGCCGACATGAAAATGTCCTCTGGTCGAACTGCTCAAGAGTAGTAGTCTTTCATAATGACTTCATAGCGTGTCGAGCCTCCATTGAATTTGGTGCATAGATTTTGGAAAAGGAAGGCAAGACCAACTTTTCAAAAATGTACTTTATTAATTCCTACCATGCTTCATAAGGAAAAAAATTCCATTTTAGTCTCAAAACCTCACAGTAGAAAAAATTATAATGTATTTAACTAGATTGTAGAAAAATTATATGTAAAATTAATGTAAGTATTTAAAATGTGAAATACGGTTTCAATGTGTTAAAAAAATGGCCTGATCTATCTGGTACAAAAAATATCACATGAAAGCAATAATATATTACTATTACTATTCATGGTAAGCCCTCTTCCCTCCAAATAGATTTCCTGATGTAGAAAATTGTATGATGCTTGGAAGTAACATCAGCAAGGAAATCTTATATAAAATGTAAGTTTTATGTAATAAAATTATCCAAAATTATTATACCCAATTCCACAGACACTTCTACAATAACAGTAGAAATAAGGAACTATCTCGGTTAAATTTTTTTATTATAGAAACATAAAACAACATGTGTAACCAAACCAGTGTCTTGTAATTTGCTGAATGTATGTAAATTCTGATGCCCAAATACTGAAAATTCTGCCTGTTTTTTTCAAATTTTGCCTTTATAAATATCATCCAACATCTAGATATGTTTATATTTTTGAAACATAGACATCCAAATGCTTTGTACATGATGTAGATAGATAGATGATAGGTAGGTAGGTAGGTAAATAGATAGATACATAGATAGATATAAAATGGTGGTAAAAGGGGTGTCCACGATTGGAAGTCAGTACATAACACCTAAAATTGGAAAAAACAAAAAAGAAAAAATTAAACCATTGTTTCATATAATTCAACTAAATGAGGATATACAACTAACAAATATGATTTTAAAAATTAAAATTGCTTTCTTTATAAAGGAAATGGGCCAGGTACTACTGTGTGAATACATGTGTACATGTGTGCATGTGTGTGTGCATAGGTGTGTGTATATTTAAGAAGCCAATTTAGAGGAACATTCTTAAAAGTCTAAAAGTAGAACCTCCTAGAAATAAATAAGAAAAAGCAAATGCAAACAAATTTAGGTCTAGGATATTTAATATCAGATTGGTCTTCATTCATCTATTTCATAGCTTTATAATATTTACTGAAGTTTTACTATATTTCAGACACTATTATGGATTTTGTGGGAACAAACAACAAGTTTGCCCTCACAAGATTTATATTTTAGTGTAAGACAAACAAGAGATGCACTAGTAAAATGCGTTGCATTTTAGTAAGGTGAAAGAAAACAATTCAGAGCTGGAGGCTAAGGAGTCAGCAGAGGATACAGAAAAGAAACTTGTGATTTTCCACAGTAGTTTCTAATATTAACATAGCTTTGTCCCTTCCCATAAGTAGCTTATCTCTTTTTTAATGACTACTAAAGTGGTTATCATTGGCTGCATACACGTATTTCCTTTAACAATTACTTCTGCTTTTTCAAATCTGGTTTAGTCAGTGCTTGGCAACTATATGTTCCTCGTGCCATTTTTTTCTACTTCACAACGTTTGCGGGTTAATTTTCACTGCTAAATCTTGCAATATTATTCATTTTTATCCATTTACATGGTTAACAGTAAGTTTCAAAGTGGCTCTGCTGGTCATTGTTCTGGCAAAGATATTCAAACTAGGACTCTTCAATGATAATTTCACACTTTATGGATGGGTGACCATTGGATCAAATGTCCATTTATGAACTAATTAACTGTGACTGGGCACATAATGCAATTTATTATTAATAAGATTTTCCCTCAGCAGATTTTCTTTTCCATAGGCAAGGAAGATGACTTAGAAAGGGCATACATGGCAGCATGATAGCCAAATAAGAGTCTGGAAGAAAATGCAGGAAAAGCAAATAATCTTATGTTTGAAGTATAACTGAAGCATTAGTGTAGAAGTAAGAGAGTTCTCTGCATGGAGCAAATTCTATATTAGTTATTTAAATTATAGTATTTCTACTTATATATTGTTTAAATTAAAATAAACTTAAACTTTCTCTTGGCTCTCTTCCTATTATCGTTCTAATTCCCCACTCTCTGCTTCCGCCATCTCTCTCTGATCCATCCATTTATTTCCTCTTTTGTACTTCTTGATCACTTTTACTTTAAAAAACTTTTTTACTAAAACAGATAATTTTTCAAAACTACTTATCATACTTTCCAGATGGCAGAATGCCCCTTTGCTCAAAATACTTAGTAGTGTCTCACATAAGAGTCCGTGGTAGCTTTTGAAATGAATGTTCTAGAATCTAAATAGAGACATGTTAAACAAAGGCAGCCTAGCCCAAACACTTACGTTGCTAATAAATCCTAATAGCCCATGCTATTTTTATAGTAATAATAATATTTCTCTTTAAAACAGGGCTCAATAACTATGATCAACTAGTAAGAGTGCAGACGGGGCCCTGCTGGGGGTAAGTCATGGTGAATGCTTCTGAAAACTATGAACTTTCTCCTCAAATAATTTTCCCAGAAAGTGTTTAAACTACTTTAAATATATTTTATAAAAACATATTTTTATAGCTACATTGTGTTAGAAATGAACCAATTTTATGTAAATGAACATTCTGCATTCTGCAGATAAAACATGCTAATTTTAACAATTTCAGACATCAGTAACAGAATTTCTAAACTACCCAACTGGATTAGGCTGACACATATGAAAAAGTAATACATGGTTAGTCACCTTTTAATACTTACATTAAACCACCACTTCAAAGGGCACGGGTAATTTCATACTTTTAACATTTTAAATAGCTTTTATTTCAACTTAATCAAAACCTACCAGTAGAGAAACATGGTTGTAATGATTTTTTATGACTTTTATTTTAAAATATATTAAATACCAGAATTGTATCTTCCTAAATAACTAATAGCCATACAATTTTGTGATTATTATTATTTTGTAGCTCTTCATTTCCAAGATTTTCTGTGTTGAAAAAGTGAACATCTAGAAGCAAATTTTCAATCCTATACATATAAGGCATGCCCTAAAGAACTGTTGTTATTGTACAATGACTATTTACAGAAATTGTACATATTTAAATGTATGTTTACAATGTATGCTCAAGTGATAGAATGTAAGAATGCACATACTTATATCACCTAATATTTACCAGGCATTTTTGTAAACAATTTGTACATATAAACTCATTGAACCTTCACCACTAATATATGAGGTAGATTTTATTAATTCCATACTTATTTTACAGTAAATTGGAAAACAGATAGTTTGATTATTACATGTTCCAATGTTTAAAAGCAGACAGTCTGACCTCAAAGTCTTACAATAAAAATACTTTAAGAATATTAAAGACAGAATTTGTGATAGAGGTTTTTTTTGGGGTTTTTTTTTTAAATTTTATCTCAGATCTTCAGTTTATGGTGTATTTGAATACTAAAATTATAAATGATTCAGGTAACATTAACTTTTTCCTTTACACGTGACATTTAAGTATCATTAAGTTTGTGCCTTTACAGATTATTTCCCTTGAAAAACAACTCTCAAGTAGTATTGATGAAAGTGAAGGCCAAAATATATATAAAATGTTTGCCATTCAATATCATACATAATGATTCATGCCATTTGGTATAATAAAGCTTAAATAGAAAATGAGATCTCTCTGTAGAAGTTATTTTCCATTAACTTCAAAATTCTTTCCTTTTCTTTAAGTAATTGGCAATATATATTATAAGTCAATGACTAATTTTCATTTTGTGAACTCTTGTACACATAGCTGCTAGAGTAACAACTAAAATTCAGAATTTCTAGTTAGTGGTAAAAGTGAACAGTTGAGTGATGCTGTTTTATCACCGCCACAAGTTACTCGGGGAAACTGTAGATGTGGCAGAGAGGCATGGATTTTACAAAATGAGAAAAATAGCCTGTGCGTACATTATGGCTAAAGACAGTACTGCCTTGTAGCCATTCATGGCCATCAGAAATAGCTGATTATTGGAATGGCATGGATTTTAAGAGCCAAATAAATCTCTGAGATTTTTTAATTGCCCATGGTGGAAATAATTACACCATGAAAATCAGCAAAAACTGAAATCCAAGACTTTATTTTTTGGTGAACCCATTATTAAATATTTTCCAGCACTTCAGTGACTAGAGAACTATCTGCCTGAAGCTTGAGGGTGAAGCCAGTGTCAGTACCTTGAGGCAAAGACCATTAAGAGCAACCTGTAGTAGTAGAAGTTGGACAATTTCCTTGAAGAAAAATATACACCACGGGGAGCTGAAGTATCACCATACCAGAGTGTTAGAAACGGGTTAGTGTAAGATTTAGTTTTGTGTTAGATGATTTGGAGGAGGGTGTCAGGAAGTGGTGTTTTCCTCTGAATTGGATGCTTTAAGGAGATGGAGATTATTAGATGATTGAGAATATTAATAAATCATATCTAGAAGGGAGGAAAAATCTGAGTGAGGCCACTTATATTATCTGGGAGATGGGGATGTTTGGTATTGCATGTTCTGGACCATGTTTTTGTTTTGCCTGTGTTCAGACATGATCGTGAAGTGGTCTTGTTTTCATTTCTCTCTGTGAGGCTGAGTGGCCTTGATTGATGTTAGTGTTGGTAGGGTGACCAGACGTCCCGCTTTTGGCGGGACAGTCCCAATTTTTAACAATTTGTCCCGTGTCCCGCGACATTTTTAAAAAGTCTCGATTTTTGGAAAGAATGCACGACAAGCTAGGGAACGGCGGGAGATAGACCCAATTTTTCATCAAGAACCCCCTCCCCCCGGTCAATGGTGTCCCGCTTTACCAATGTTAAAATCTGGCCGGGCTTCAACAGGAGATCCAGGCCTGGCGGATAGTGCTGGTACAGTTCTTGGATGTCAGAGGCTGCTTTTTGCTTTCATGTGGCAGTAAAGGGTATATCTGGGTATGATTTTTATATAGGCTTACTGGTCAAATAAAGTAGCATTACTTTTTTTATAATGTTTAAGATTATGAAAAATGCAAATGTGTATTGAACTAAATTACATTGTTCTCTGACAAACTCAACAATAATTAGGTTTTGTAGTATGTCAACTTAAAGATGATTTTCAAGATTTTGAGGTAACTTAATAGCTTGGACTGATTTCATTGAGATCATTAATGGGTACTCATTAGCTACTCAAATAATATCCAACATAGGACCCAGAGACATTGACTACCAGTCATAATTTTTAGTTTACATTCTTTGCTTCTTATTTTTACATGCTAGGAGTAGGCTATCCATGCCAATAAAAAATTCATTTGACACTTTGAGACACTGTATCAGGGATGTTTGTGTCTGTGGGAAGTTATGTTCACTGAAGACTTCTGTTTATACGCTAAAATCCTGATGCATGGTGGACAGTTAATTATCCATCCCTCCACTTTAGCGTTTTATTTTTGTTTTGTTTTGTTTTTTCTGTGAGGTAGAAGTTAGTAACTTGGGCTAAGAGTCATAATTAATCTAAGTGGTGGAGACTATACTAGAAGCAACACTGACAGAGAGACAAATATATGTGTTCACTAGAGGTGCCAGAAATAGTTAGGTTTACTTGATATGTTATTATTCACAAGTAGCATGAATGTTGTCATCAAATTATGAGATGCTCAGTCTTCCCTAAATTAAATTTGTATAAAGTATTACTAAAATGTATTATGTATAAATTTATATATTTCATAATTTGTTTTTTATAAGAACATGGGAAATAAAACTGTATTTCGTAGTGCTCCTGCGAAAGCCCTAGCTGCATGAGACGTAATAATGTACATAAAATGAAGCTAGAGAATGTTTGCTTTCAGTTGTCCCAAATATTTTAATGATTTATTTTATTGTTTTTGACAGAGAGAGAGATAGAGACAGAGACAGAGAGAAAGGGGAGGGCCCAGAATAGTCTCCATTGTTGTACCTCATCAGTTTTCTACATGGTTTCATTCTCCATAGGTGGGTGGGGTCCTTGCAAGGCAGGAACCAGGCTGGGGGCCTCCTGCGTGGGAGGCACATCCCTTCGATTCAGGGGTCTGAACAAGGTGGGGTGGGGTGTGGGTGTGAGAAGCTAATTGGGAGCCTCCCCCATGGGAAGCACACCCCAGTTCAGCACATGTGTCTGCATGGGCCGGGTCCGGGACTCGATCCTCTGTCCCCAGGGCTGCAAAGCAAACACTAAACCCACTGAGCCTCCTGGCTTCCCCCAAATATTTTAATTCTCGTATACCATGAGAAATTAGATCTGTAGTCATGTGTCTAGTTAATTGCTCTAATCTCAATGGGTAATAAGCTTCTATTCATCTCTCCTAAGTGGTTTTAGCCTATACTTCCTAGATTAAGCCCTAAAAAGAACATTTTTTTTTCTTCTCAATTACAGTTGGCATTTAATATTATTTTATATTAGTTTCAGGTGAAAAGCATATGGTTAGATGTTTATATGATTTACAAAGTGATCCTTCCCATTAGTTTAGTATCTACCTAGAACTATACATACTTTGCCTTAAGACAAAAAATAAGGTTAATGATTTATGAGGTTTAAATGAACTTGCTTTGCTACACAGATCTTGTTTGCCCCCAATATTTGGTAAAATGATTCTTATTTAGTATATGCAGTGTTGTACTTGGTAAATATTCTTTAGACTACCCAGGACTATACCTAAGTAGTATGCTGCAGAAATGCAGAATATGAACCTGATTTTCTAACTCTGGCCTGCCACTCCTAAGATTTTAACAAATGGTTTAAATTAAATGAACAAAAGATTTCTCATTTGTAAAAAGTAGATAATGATAAAATCTTTTTTGGCCTGCTCTCAAGTGTATCTACAACCATGGTGGGGAAAGTGGGGGCAAGATTAATGATTCCTGGCTCACACATCATCCAATGAGCGAAGGTTGTTGAGAGATAAATGCCCTGGCAGGCTTCCCTTCAGATAAACAATTCCAGGGTCATTTCATCAGGTCTCCAAGAGGTGATCTCAGGCCCTACTGCATATCAAAATGATCTATAAAAGGCCTTCACACTGTTTTTTTGTCTTCTTTGTCCCAAGTTTCCTGCTCTCTCACTTCCACTTTCTCCGTCATCTCCCAAATAAATAACCATCTTTAAAATATTTGGGAGAAATGAAAGCAAACATTCTCTAGCTTTTAGGATATCCCAAAACTAAGCAGAGGAGAAAAACTTACAAGCGAAGGCTTTTCACCCATTTTAATGGACTTTTTTCATGTAATTTTTAGTATTTTAAATAAATATTTTCCCAAATAATGATTTTGAAAATAAGAAATTTGATTTTGTACTTTTTCAGCTTTGTTTAGGTATAACTGACAAAACTTGTAAATTGACATTTAAAGTATACAATATGATGATGTTACTCTAGTACCGACATCTATTCTGGTAAGCATCTTCATGTTCCAAAGGCAATGATTCTGCCAGCGTTATTATGAGGTTTTATTGAATGCCTTGTTCCTTGTCATAATATTCTGTACATGTTTCTAAACAAAGAGCAGATGCCACAGCAAGTGCACAATAGTCCCCAGCGTCCCCATGGCCATGAAATTTACTGCCCAAAGAACACATTTCAGCAGTCATTGAAATCATATTTGGAGTGAAGGGAAGTGGAAAAGCTTCAAAAAAGCTAAAAGATATCATGCAAAGATATGCAAATGAGCAAAAATCAAAAAGGAGCAGATTTGCTTTGTTTATTCTTTTTAATTTTTTTGTAAATGCACCCAAAAGTTGTCATCAGTTCATTAACATTTTATTCCGAACTTCCCCACATTATAATAGAATATCTTCCATTATTATTTATATGGGATAAATTTATATGTAATTATTTCATATCTAAGTCATTTCACAAAGAAATTAGATCGTGCCAGTAATGCTGGTTGCAAGGTGAAGCTCTGTAAAACAAAACATAGAGATTCGTAAGCTCAAATTCTCATAATTCTTGACAGCATAGACATTCGTAGGAAAACAAAATGCTGTTTATTATGTATAGTGATTATTTTATATCTCTGAATATCACTTTAGGATTCAAATGTGAAGATAATCAGTGAGAAAGTGTATGTTATTCACTAAATCATTTAGAATACTTATGATTATTCATATTGAGCCAGAATTTCTGCTTATTGTTAGGGATGTAAATTAACACATGTTACTGAGCTCAAATTTATTATCTTAACCGTTGTTTCCTATATTTATTTCAAATATAGTCCACTCATTTTTGAGTATGTGGAGTACTTTTGTCAGTATTTTTTAGAGGTATAACAAACTAGGCATCAATAACTATAGGCAACCATAAAATAGTGCCAAAAAATATACATAGCTAGTCAGTAACAAAATCAGAGGCCAAATGCACGAAGTTCAGCAGAAATGAACCCTTTTTTTAAGTAGTATATTAAAATCGTACATGCTTATTATTTTATAATAGAAGACTTGATATAGGCAACCAACTTATAAAAAGGAGTGTTGCTTCTGCTGGACCCTGTATGTAGGAAGCTCACTGTCATCATCTTTTTGCAATATATTAAGATACTTGTCTTTAAAGATATTTAAAATGTATCTTTACATTATATTTCTCTAATCTTGTTTACCTTTTTTATTGTACTGATGTAGTCAAATTTTTTTTTTTCCTAAGCAGAGTTCTCATTTCATTAGGGCTGTCTACCTTTCATCTTTCTTTTTTTTTTTTTTCCTTTCTGCTTTTTGCTACATATAAGTAGCATTTGGTCTTCTTTATTATCAAATTTTGGCAGGTAACCATTTTTTCTTGAGCACAAATAGTATGCTTAAACTTCCTTTGAAAATTGATGTTGTTCATTATGCTTGCTACTCAGTTCAAGCATAGATTTGATGTCCTCAACCGTTTTTGTCATCTTCAAAAGATGCAGAACTCTTAAAGATAAATATAAAAAGGTAGGGACAAAAAAGAGCAAAACCATTCTACCTTTATGATCTCATTTCATACTGTTCTTGGGCAAGATGACCGTCAACTTTGCCAATTATGCTACTTATGTTTTTCTTCTTTCCCTTCCTCTGCTTTATGACCACGTGTGATAACAAAAAATTCACCGTTTACCTTGTTGGCTAATAGTGGCAGAGCCTGTCCTAATGTATTTCATTTGCTTTCCTCTCACATTGTCTTTGTCAGCAGGTACTGTTTTGCATTGTCCCAGATCTACTCTCTATCCTTGGCCAGTTTATTTCCCTTTTTGTGGCACGGTCCACAGTTAATGTGAGCATCACCTCTGCACTTCCTCATGCTGTTTCTCTTCATATCTGTAAACCCTTTTGATTGGATCATTGAATCATGAATATAATTTTTGATGATTTCTGTATGACTATATATCCAACAAAGCATATATTCCATTCTCCACTTGTCTCATAAAAACTTACCAATTAATATGCACTTTGGTGGATCGCTCTCCTTGGTTTCTTACATGGTCTAAGCTTTGTGGCTTTTCCTCACTCTTAAAAGTTTCCGTTTTAATATATTCATCCTAAGCATATGGCATAATCTATTACTGCCAGACCCCCACCAAAAAAAAACCCTGATTTTATCTTTAAAGTAACTTTTATATTCCCATCTCTCAATCTATTATATAAAATAAAACGTGATTTATATATTTATGTTCTAGAACCTTAAACTCAACCATCTTCTCTTTCATGTATTTTTTTTTCTAGAGTTTCCCTCCCCAATGCCCTCTGTCTTTCAAACATCAGTGTATCATACAAATGTAGATAAATCACAAGCCCTTTTCCTTTTAACCTTTTTATTTTCATATGTACTTCTTGAAGCTCAACCAACCTTATAATCCAGGATGTTTTGTTTTGATAGATGCTCAAATGAATATTTGACCTAGACTTTCACACCTAGAAAATCTCAATTCTTAACTGTTTGTATATCTGATACAACAGATGGTTTTATTGAATCCTAGATTAATTCTCTGTAATAAACTGAGAAGAAGCTTGACCTTTATAGTCATTGCTAAGCAAGCAAAAAAAAAAAAAAAGTTTATATAGTTCTTTGTGCAAATTGCAATTATGCTGAAATTAATTCCCATATTTCTCAGTGCTCTGTTTCTCTCCCTCTCTCTGCCTGTCAAGATTTAAATTTGTTTTGATATCCAAATACTAAAATATTTTTGTCCTCTTTTTGAAAGAGAAATCTTCTGTTACATGCAAACTTCCTTATTATCAAATTTACATAAATACAAAATTAGCTTAAGCATAGGTTTGGCACATAAGAATCATGGCTTTGGATGTATTTAAATATGAACTTTCAGTTTTTAGCTAATGTATAAGTTATTGATGCTCATTATACACTTCTACGATGTACGTGAAATATTTTGCTTTCTGTATTACAATTATTAGTATCTAAAACATGATTTTAGCTTTTTAATTTATTTAGAAGCTAAGAAGACTTTTATGTGTGTATTTATTTTGACTTAATTTGAATGTAGACTTATTTCTTATAAGCTTAAGAAAACTATTTGAAGAAAAATATTCTTGGCTTTGTTAACATTTAAATTTAATATTTATCTTTCCAACCTTCTTACTGTTCTGATGGATAAAGTAAATTTGAATGCCCTCACATTTTCAGCTAAAAAGCTGAAATGTAACTTCTTAGGAACTGTAAAGACATATGTTTATGATTGTGAGATTGCCTTGCTTGAGAAGTGAAACACACGTATTTCTGTATTTGTTATAAAATCATATGAGGCAGCATTCAAAATTCATTTTATTAATTAAAATAGTATATCTTAAGTGAGTAACTCAGGTATGTCCAAGCTTTGAGGATACACACTTTTCCCCCCTCAATCACTGCTTATTTATCATTGAAATCTATCATTTCAGTTTCTATATTTCTATTAAGATTGTCAGGAACAAATTTCATCCTAAAGAGAAATATTTTTGTAAAACTACGTAGAAGACACTGAAATGGCATTATTTTACTGCTCACTTTTGCTTTAAGAATGTATAAATGTTCTATAGTATGCCAAATTTATGATTAACTATGTTGCATTATACAGATTTTTTTAAAAATCACAATCAACCTAAATTTTGTAGGATTTATGGATCTAACATTATACTTATATGCACAAATTTTTGTGTAAGTTTCTATTTTGTCTTGTAAACTGTTTAACTTTTGATATTTATGTTATATAACTCATCTAAATTAGTGATAAGCATTTACATTGTATGAATAAAAAATAAATTGTGACTATAAGTTGAGTGGCTTCCCAAACCACAGGAAGTATTCCACAGTTGAAAGCTCAGTTTTATAATTGTTTTAAAATTTACATCTTTGACTTAATAAATACCACATAATCAATAAAGAACTATAGAATAACTGCAGTTTCCAACTATCATTATT
>PVKE010022061.1:0-25908 GCA_004027555.1 Craseonycteris thonglongyai
GTCAATGACTTGTAGCAGAGCCAAGAAGGAGGGACCACACCCCCACTCCTACAGAGGTACACACAATTTGCAAGTTCCATGGAGACAATAACATTTCTGTTCTTAAACTCATTTCTCTATGGTTTCATCTAGAACTTTCCAATAGATTTTTGCATAATGACCTATCATCAGAGCATACTTGCAATGGTAAAGTATTTTTGCTAAAATCTCTATTTCATAATAATAAATAAGTCTTTCTGCAGTTTTTGGATGAGTTTCCCCGACAAATTAAAAACTGACACTCAAGGACAGCTCTAAGTAAAGAATTGTAGGAACTAAAATTCAGAAGACAGTCAACATTTTATTTGAACTTGACTGGAGATAGGTTCCAGGACAGTGAGCAAATACAAATATATGTATGGATTCATACATTCCTGATAAATTCAACAAATACAAAAGATATCTATGTACATAATCAGCTTAGAAAAAACTCTCAAAATCTTTTAAAAATTGTGAAAATGCCAGTCTTCCCAAATAACCAAGCATTCTAATGAAAAAACTTTTATTGTAACTTTTTAATAGGAATCTTCAAGTATTTTATCCTTTCCTCCTTTTGTAAGTCAAATGTAACACAAAACAACTGACTGCCTTAGTGTGAATATGATTAGTCATTATTTTAATATCCTGGAATAAATTCAGGATACAATAAATCGTATCAATAGAAGACCAAGATTTTAGAAAGACTACAGTTCTCAAACTTGAGCATGCAGGGCTTTTTAAACAACAGATCACTGGTGTCTGACCCAGCAGGTCTGGGATGAGGACCAAGAATTTAATGTCTAACAATTTTCCAGGTGATGCTGATGTTAGTCTAGAGACCACATTTTGAGAACCACCAGTCTAGAGTTAAGAGAAAATTTCATTTAACTCAATTCAGTAAGCAATTTATGAGCACCTACTAACTATATCAGCAACTGCAGGAAACAAGAGATACATAGTATATCAAGTTGTCATAGGAAAGATTTTTTTTTTAAGTAATTTTAATATAGGGTTAAATCAGACAATGTCACAATAAAGGGATATAATTCAAAGGAGAAAGAGCACATCAGATCTGAGAAATCAAGAAGGTGTAGCATCCAAGATGGAACTTAATGAAGTGGCAGGATATCAACAATCCAGACAGAGGAAAGAGCATGAGGAGAAAACAAAAACCACCGGAGGGGAAGGATATCATCAAAGAAGAGCAAATAGTCTAGCTAGACTATAGGGTAGGATAGTATAGAGAAGCCTACCGTAGGGCACCCCCAGAATTTCAGGACAAGGTCATAAAAAGATCACCCTCTGAAATATAAGACAGTAAATATAGTATTTAACACATTAAAATGGCCATGCAAGAAAGCAATTCTATTTAAAAGACATATAAATTTAATCACCCTCTTTTATAGGCCATACTCAGAATGATGTTCACTCTAGACCAGAGTATACCTAAAAAATCTGAAGCTTAAGTGACAAGCCACTACTAAACGCACAGCCTGGATGTGTGTGGTATAAAGAAAGAAGAAAAATAAACTACTAGAATAGCTGGCCCATTGTACTATGAGGAAGAGTTATGTTCTGATCAACCAACAAGAGAATTCTGTGCCTTTGATATTATACAGGGTCTGGCAGAAATAAAGCCATAATGTCCTAAGGCTTGCTTTGTCTTGCATGAGATGGACAGCAGTTTGAACATTTCACCTAAAGTGTTATATAGTGTACTTGAGTGTGATATTATTGTTACAGAATTACATGCTTATGATTTTCTAAGGAAAGAAGATTTGGTATAGATTACCAGCTCATAAAAAGGGGGCGTTACTTCGGCCAGGGCATTATTTCGACCAGACCCTGTATTTCTCACTCTAAGTTAATAAAATTTATATCAACACTCTGATAGTCTTTGAGTTTAACGTGTTTGTTCTGTAGAGCCTGATCACCTATAGGGGAACTATATAAACTCTAGAATGATTTATTAGAATGTATTTTTACACCTTCAAAGACAAGAACCAGATTCTATAACCCAGCAACATACGGTAATATCCTGCAAGGCTCTTATTCCCTTGACATCTTTTAAATACAACTGACACACATAGGACAGCAGTAGAAGGCCAATCTATATTAGCTTTGAAGGATACTAAAAAATGTATGCTTTAAGCAAGCACTAGAGAGCTCTTAAAAAAGAAAGAGATCTATTAGCACTGCACGTTAAAAAGTTTTATCTGGCCTTGTGTCTATATGAATTGGAAAAAAACCTAGGATGAGGAAAATGAATTCTTAATATATAGTACACTGAGATATGGTAAGCTAGTAATAATGGCCACAGTGAAGGTATATATAAGTTATATTGGGATAGGGCAGAAGTAGCTGTTCTGTTTAAGCAAATAAATAAATAAATAAGTTATAATACCTACTAAAAGAATACAAATGAAAATACAAGAATATTAATAAATTTCAAGCTAGCTGATTTTAAAAAAAGGATCTAGATTTATCTGGCATAAACATTGGTAGCTAAGTAAAGCAACAGTTTGAAGTTATCTGAATAATAATAAAATAATAATAATGATAGTGAATAATAAGAACTGAACCAATAGTTTGAAACTCATGTTGACAACTTCTAGCACAAAGTTTTATTGAAAGAACTGCATCTCTGGAAAAATACTTCAACTTATATTAACAGTTATATCTGTTAATTTTATCAAAATCCCTGGATTTTTGTTTTGATTCCATGAGTGAGCTCAGTACACAATTACTGAGGGTCTAGTCAAAATCAGAACATTAGCAAGCAATGGCGAGTTACAAAATCAAAGAAACACAGTCCTCAGGAAAACTTAAGTCCCATTGTGGAAAAGGGGTCTAACAGTCCTTAAAAAATAACAAACAAAAAGAGAAGATAACATTTCAAGGTATTTTTTAAACAAACAGCAAAAAGTGACAATGTTTTTCACTACTGCGTATCTCAAAGACAAATGAGAAAATCCTGTTTCTGCAACTCTTCCTTCCACGATGAAAGAGAACAGAAAACACTTCCACTTGACACACGTACCACTCCTCTTCTGAATATAATTAGAAGTTCCAGTGTGATATGTGCAAGGTCATAATGCATCACATATGAAATCAAAGTGTACTGAGGGCAGTGCCTCTGATCAAGGAGCTAGACAGACACATTAAAAAGATGCAACATAATATAAGGGTGCATATGCCAAATGATCGAAGCAAATAATTAGGACTATAGGAATTAAGAGGAATCGGCACCTAAGCTGAGAAAGCTCCAGAGATAAAGCAGAGCTTGCACAGGATCACTGATTGCTGAAATGAAGTAAAGAAAATTCCAAGGGGGAAGGCAGATCAATCATCCTTCAGGAAATATACATAGAAAAAGAAACAGTGAGGAGTCATGTATTATAATAGAAACAATGAAAAACAGGAGTAAAACTGAGAAAATACAGCGTTAAAGCTTACTGAAGAAATTGCAGCAACCTCTCCCCTCCCCCTGCTAAAAGTAGGGGATGGAGTACAGGTAGTTCACTCCATTCCTTAAATGCAAAACACTGATATCTATTGGAAAGTACATCCTTTCTTAGTTTTTAATTGCCTCGTCAATTATTGAGAGAAGTGTACTGATAGTCTCACTAGAAACAGGAGAAAAAAAATAGTAAAACACCATTTAAAGTTCCTCTTTCCACATGACTGGCCTCCTGAAAATATATAGAATTCAGTCAGTAAGAACAAAAGCTAGTATTCATTGAGTTCCTACTCTGTGTCAAATAAGGGGCTAAATGTATTATAAACATGTCTCCTTTTATGTTCACATTAATCCTATAGGGTTGCATACAAATTTAGAAAGACAGAGATCTATAATGGGCTCATTGAGTCAAACAGCCTTGCCAAGGTCACAAAACCAGTATGTGTAGAAACCAATATTTGCCTGACTCGTAACCAACTTAATATACCTGACATAGGTCAACAAATATATCCTACTCTATATTCAATTCTTAACCTTAGTAAACTATACACCAAGTAAACAGGTCTTTTGACAAAAACTCTCTTTGACCACACTTCAATTAGGCTCCTCAGAGCACTCTTCCTGACTAGGCCTAGATCTTGAGTTTCGTGTCCATCCTTGCTGAATGCAGTTTTAGCAAGATTTCTGCTAAGTCAATTTAGAGAGAATCCCTCATTCTTGATATATGATCAGGTTACTCATCCCTGACCCTTGAGGTCAAAGCGATTGGCCTGACTGTTGTTAAGGATTCTGTTACACAAGTTTAACAAGAATCCTCATACCCTTGTTGCTTCCTCCATTGACCTCTAACTTTACTTTTTGGCTATAAATTCCCAGCTGCCTTTGTTGTATTCAGGGTTGAGCCCGATCTCTCTCCTCTATTGCAATACCTCTATTACAACAGTCTTGAAAAAAATGTTTCTTATCATTTTAACAACTGTCAGAATAATTTTTTCTTTCTTTTAAGATTTATTTTTTGTTTGAGGGGAGAAAGAGAGAGAAGTGGGGAGGGCTCAGAGCAGTCTCTGTAGTTGTACATCATTAGCTGTGACATAGTTTCATCCACATAGGTGGATGTAGGGCTGTGCGGGGCAGGAACTGAACTGGGGGCCTTCTGCATGGGAGGCAAGAACCTTTATTGCGGGGCTCAGCGGGTACCAGTGTCACCACAGTTCAGTATATAGTTTTGTACAGGCCAGGGCCAGGACTCAATCCCCAGGCCTTGTAGTTGCAAAGCAAGCACTCAACCTGTTGAGCTATCCCAGCATCCCAGAATAATTTTTTCTTTAACACTGTATTATACTTTTCTGAGTTGTAAAGTCAAAAAATTATTATCAAATAAAAAAATTAAAATTGTCCAACAATGCAAATTATTTAATTAGCATATAACTAAAACAATCCTTAACATCAACTCCATTACTCTGTTATAACCAAGACTATTCTATAATAGAACTCTGTCGCTTTTGCAGTCCATTTTCCTGTTGTTTTATGTTACTACATAGGTCTCACATCAAATATCCTAAAATCCTTGCATTTCCTTCTAGATAGGGGAATTGCAAATTCCCTGCTGCTTCCTGAAACTTTTATCAATGCTGTCAGTGCAAGATCAAACGTAAACACACACACACACACACACACACACACCATGGACCCAAACAATACAAACAATGTGTTAAAGTAGTATTTAAGACAATCCTTAAAGGTCTAAAAGTTCTACATGCAAAGATAAGAGCTAAAAATATTAAACTGTATATTGAAAATTACCATGTAGATTGCTATTATCATTTTACTCTTGAATCAAGAAATATAAAAGTAACAAACTGTGTTTATAGTTTACACAATGCCTCATTAATCAAAACAAGCCAATCTCTGAAATGAAGCCTCAAGCATATACATGTGAATATGTTTATGTGCACACATGTACATGTGTATAAACCTTCAGTATGTTTACCTACCAGTTTCTCCAGCTGTTTTATTCTTCCCATGAGGTTTATATAGAACATATGAGCATCCTTTTACATGGAAGTGGTCATTAATTTGTCTAAACCACCTGAAAATAACAAGAAGATTTGTTCATAGCAACAGTTCTATAACAAAGACAGCCCTATTCAACTTCTACAGAAATCAAGCAGAGCCCAAGTTCGGCATATCTACTAGAGTTTGGATACATGGTTTACCACCAATATATATCTAAAACTTCGTTACTTTGCAGAACTATAAATATGGTATTGCCTCTAAGCAAGGGCTTCGTACCTCATAAGTGTTGTATTTCCAGTGAAAGGGCCAAACCTAATATCTTCAAATGGGGGTTGAAAGCCCAAAATATGTAAAGCTTCCTCTTGGGTTATTGGTGGAAGACTACAAAAGAAACATTACTTTTGTTTTAAAGTCCCAATCACATGCAAATATAACCTGTCTCAGTGTTGATATGTCTAATTTGCACATAATTTTAGTAATATTTTTATCAAAAATAATGCTTGCAAATACGACATACAGATGATATATTGTAGAAATGTACACTTGAAACACATAATTTTACTAACCAATGTTACCGCAATAAATTTAATAATAAAGTATAAAGAATAACGCATGCATATAGTTTTACCTAAAAAGCTTATAACAAATCATAGCAGTTTTTCTCAATTTATGAAAAATCTATGCTTATAAACCTTCCATTCTAGAAAAAGCAATGCCAAATAACTTGAATTTAGATTTTATAAATACCAGTAAATTAACATACTCACTTTCCAGCTCCCATTGTGCTATATAAGAAATTCCAACAAGAAATTAATGAGGAAATACCACAAGAAGTCTTATATTGTGGTCGGCTTATGCAGTACCTGAGAAAACAAAAAACTGTTTTCTTCACTTGAATGAATACAAAATATGCATAGAGAACTGTAACACTCATGCACGTAAAAGTATCAACATAGTGAAAATTTTGATCATTCAAAGTAATATAAAATCTTCATTAACTTAAAATATTTTTATTTATCAAACACATCATAAATGTATAATAATAAATCATTCATCTTAATAAAGATGGCTAAGTATGACTAACTACTAAAGTGGATGTTATCCAAACCAATGTAAAAAAATAATGGTATATAAATTTAGACACCAAGTACTGTAATAAAGTTTCAGTGCAAAGTCCTAGTTAAGCTGCATATTAAATTATTTGCAACTTCAGTTGTAATAGTTCTTTGTATGTATCTGATGGTAACTCCCTTATTTTTTTAAGATTTATTTTTTTTATTCTTTTTCTGACAGACACAGAGAGAGACAGAGAGAAGGGGGAGGGCCCAGAGCAGTCTCCATAGTTGTACATCATCAGTTTCCGACATGGTTTCATTCCACACAGGTGGAAAGGGGCCACACAGGACAGGAACCGGACTGGGGGCCTCCATCATGGGAGGCATGCCCCCTTGAGCCAGGGGCTAAACCAGGGGGCAAGAACCTAACTGGGGACCTCCTGTGGGAAGCATACCCCAGTTCAGTATATGGGTCCACACGGGCCCAGGCAGGGATTCAATCCTCAGTTCCTGGGGCTGCGAAGCAAGCACTCAACCTGCGTGAGCCATCCTGGCTTTCCCTGATACTAACTCCTTATCAGACACATGATCTGCAAATATTTTCTCCCGTTTCACAGGTTTCCTTTTCACTTTGTTGATTGTTTTTAAGAGGCAGAGAAGTTTTTAAGTTTGATGTGGTCCATCTGTTTATTTCTGCTTTTGTTAGGCATGCTTTTGGTGTCAGATTCCAGAAATCATTAACAAATTCAATGTTATAAAGCTTTTCCCTATTTTCTTCTAGGAGTTTTATAATGTTAGGTCTTACATTTCTGTGTTAATCCATTTGGGGCTACCTTTTGTGTATGACGTGAATGAAGTAAGAGTCCACCTTCATTTTTTTGCACATTAATATCCACTTTTCCCAAAACCATTTTCTGAACATACTGTCCATTCTCCATTCTGTGGCCCTGGCAACCTTGACAAAGACTTTTTTGCCCATTTAAATGAGGATTTATTTCTGAACTCTCTGTTCTGTTCCACTAATCTATATTTGTGTTTATGCTAGTAACACACTGCTTTAATTATTATATCCTTGTAATATGTTTTGAAATCAGGAAGTGTGATCTGTATTAAATTCTTAGAACCATCACCTTCCTAGTAATTCATTAGAGGCAGTATCCTCCAGTGGAAGTTGTTGGGTAAAATAATCAAGTATCAATCAACACCACAGCTCCTTAAGCAACTCCTCCTTGCATTTCTATAGTGCGGAACTATATCTTCATGAAGAACTCAGATGCTTCTCTGCTGATCTGACTGCTCACACCCCTAGATTTAACCAAAGGGGTTCTTGGATGGTTTCAGGATCATCACATGAGTGTTAGGCAAAACTGCACTATCTGAGCCCAACAGCAGTTTATGCACAGAATTTGAGCCTATGGTGTAGGGACTTTGTTATTTCTTTCAGGGAAGACAGCATTTTCCCTGTTTTTCATCTTACTGTTTTCATGGGTTTGAGGGTAGGATTGGAGTACCGTAAAAAGACGTAACTGGATCATATTTAAATCTCCCCCTTTCATCTTGGTTCTTCACAAAGCCTTGGGATAAACCCAGGGCATATTTAAGGTTTGTCATATTTTTTCATCTATCTAAACTTGTTTACTGGTATTGCTCATGACCAACTTAAAACTTTTACTGACATTCTATTATTTTCTGTGGGTCTTTTCAATCCAACCCCAATCCTGTAATATTTTCAGAGGGAAAGAAATAAGCTTGTTGTCCTGGCAATTTTCTCCCACACATTATTTCCCCCATCTTTCCTTCCTCATAAGCTTTTATAGCCTCACATATCATACTATTAAAATATAATTAGCCATATTTGTTATTAAAACACATCTTCAATCTAAGAGATTAGAAGCAAAAATGGGCAAAGACTTGCTCCAAAGAAACTAAAATTAATGTTTTTATTCTAGTGTTTCTTTTCCAATGCACTTCATATGAACTTTCAATTTGTCATTAAGAAATCTTACCCCAGAAAAAGAAATCTAAATCTTTAGCCTGATATCCAAGAAATACACCATGAAAGGTGTTAAAAGAAAGAAAATGGACTGACTCTCTTAGGTTTCAGTACATGATCTACTTATTCACCATATGACGTTGGGTTAATTTTCTTGGCTTCCCTGAGAGCCTCACTCCAGACAAGCTGGTCTACCCTTCATTACCAACATTCTAGAGACCATTTATTCAAAGACTTCAAGACCCTCCATCTCCTCAGATTTCCTATCTTAAGATACAGCTCTTTAGTGAAGTTTTCTGGTCTCTACTTCCTCTCATGTTGGTTTTTTATTCATACCTATTATCAGACAGATTGCTTGAAATATTTTAAATTGTTCTGCTTAGTTCCCTTTTCTCAAGATCTGAAACCCTGAGAGAACAAAGGCCATGTTTTGTGCATCTCTATATTCTCAGTCCACATTATTAAGTGAAAAAAAAATTATTTTTAAAACCTCACAGAAAAGAATTTTAAAAACCTCAAATCTGAGATTAGTAATTATAAAGCTGTATTTTAAGATAACCAAATAGCTCTAGTTGGTAAGTGATACTTCATATTAGAAGAACACCAGCTAATAAAGGCAGAAGAAATGATAGAATTTTAAGGTATCATCATTTGCAACAAGGATTCTGGCAAGGGAAGGCAATGGATTTGGCTAAAACCATCAGGTAGAAAAGTTGATAAGTATGGGATACTAGCTTAATGCCACTGTTACCCCACTGATTACTTGATGGTTGCAGAGGGAAAAAAGGTACTTGACAATGTGGCCTAAGACTCTCACCTCCTAAATCCAGTAATCACTCTTAGAATCTCTATATTAGATGAACAGAGAATTATAGATCACTTAGGCAATATACTTGCCTAAAATGTTCAATAAGAATCTAATCAAGTCTTTACATCTAACTTTCAGTTTTCAGGAAATACTGAGGTTATATCAATAATTTAGACAACTAACAGGGAAGAAAATCAGACAAATCCAGAAGACAAAACATTCTACAAGGTATCTGGTCAAGTCTCCTCAATAAGTCCAAACTCCTAGAATTAAAAAAAGGGGCATGAGAGGAAGTCAGGATGGCTCAGTGGGTAAAGCCCTTGCTTTGCAGCCCTGGGAACTGAGGATCAAATCCCGGCCCCAACCTGTACAGCCCCATATGCTGAACTGGGGTGTGCTTCCCATGCAGGAGGTCCCCAGTTTGGTTCTCTCCCCCCGACCCCACCCTCCACTGATTCAACCCCTGGCTCAAGGGGGCATGCCTCCCATGTGAGAGGCCCCTGGCCCAGTTCCCACCCTGAGCGGCCCCACCCACCTGTGTGGAACAAAATTAGGTCGAAAAACTGATGACGTACAACTATGGAGACTGCTTTGGGCCCCCCCTTTCTCCATGTCCCTCCCTGTCTCTGTCTCTCTGTCAAAAACAATAAAATAAATCTTTTTTAAAAAGTGAAGGGGGGGGGGGGCAGGAGAGTGATGTAGAGACTGTTCTAGATTGAGACACATATGGGTGACAACAATAATGTCCAACATTGAATAACCGGCATGATGATATTTTCAGAACAATATGGGAAATCTACTTAGCCTGGGAATTGAATAATAAGGAAGTATTGTTAACTTTATTAGGTATGACAATGATATTGTGGTTAAGGTGAGAAAAAGTCAATTTTTAGACATTACCATCGTCTGAGGTCTAATACTTTTCGCTGCTTAATATCTTCAAGAGGAGAATAGTGAGGCCACTCCCTTTGATGTCTCCCTTTTTTATCTGAAGTTTTTTTCTTGGATATTTGTTTCTTTACATTGCCTAGAATACAAGAGTATAAATAAGCAAAATGCTAAAGATGAAGTTAACTTCCAGGGTAGTACAGTTAATTTTGAAACAAAATTAAAAAGTAACCAACACTAGTTCTAAAAATATCTGTAAACATAATGAATAAATATATGTATCTTCAAGAATACTCTCCTGCCTTAAAAAGAGAGAATAAAAACAAATTTAAACAACCATAAATGTTACTTCCTATCAGATTTGCATATTCCAATTCCTAAGCCAGTCACTTAGCTAGGAGAAGGATCAATCATAAAATCTTTAATTTAGAAAATCAAATTACCAACAGTAAAATATTTAACCAGACCACTTTCCAGAAAATGAATCCTTTCTATAAAACAATAAAACCACATTAATGGAACTCTGTTAAGAAAATAAAAACACTAGATCCCATAATGCAATAATGTGATGTTTAAAAATATCTCCAGGCCTACACAGACCACAAAATGGATTTAAAATGATGCACACACATGAATTATTAAAATGTGACTTCTGGGGAAGCTGGGATGGCTCAGTGGGTTAGGCGCTCACTTTGCAGCCCCGGGGACCAAGGATCGAATCCCGGCTCCGGCTGTGCTGACCCATATTCTGAACTGGGGAGTGCCCCCAGTTTGGTTCTCAATGGGCGAGACCTCAGCCCAGTTCCTGCCCTGTGCAGCCCCAAGCCCACTTGTGGAAAGAAACTATGTGGAAAAACCGATGATGTGCAACTATGGAAACTGCTCTGGGCCCTCCCCCTTCTCTTTGTCTGTCTCTGTATCTCTCTCTGTCAAAAACAATAAATAAATCTTTAAAAAAATTAAAAAATAATAAATAAATAAAATGTGACTTTACCACCAGAACCTACAATGGAAAACAAAGTCTCCTGTGTTCTTGTATTCTCTCTCTCTAACCACTTCCCCAAAAAGGCAGGTAAGATAAATAACTGGTTACGTAACTATGAGGGGAGGGGAATTGGTAGCTAGACAAAAGGAAGACAAAAATGAGAGTTAGATACTGTTTAATTTTTATGATTTTTATGTCCATTATGCTAATGGATTACTCAGTCAAAAACTTACATAAATTAAAAGACCAATAAATAATATCCAAACCTCATTTCAATACCATTAATATTTCAGATAGCTATGCTCAAATAATTTAATACCATCACACAAATAAAATAAAATAATCAAATCTGTTATAAAAAACTAATATTTTATTTTTTAATTATTTATAAATTATGAAAACAAATTATATAGATAAATGCCTAGAAAACGAACATGGAAAAGGGTCCATTTTATTCAATAAGATTGTCTGCGATGAAATCATTTGGCACTCAAAACCAGGTAGAACTCAGAAACTTTTGCTACACAGAGAACTACTCTAATTTTTGTAAAATGTCATGACAAACCCTGTAATACCCAGAAACAAGTTTATTTTTCCCCTTCCCTCTAGTACCCTAAGTCTTCACAGAGAACACAAAATTTCCAGAGCTAAACAACCACTGGCAAACATGAGCTAAATCTCATTCAGACAAATTCCTACTACTAGTAAGTAAATCTTAGACAGCCAAACAATGGAAAACCACTTTCCACCATTTCTTGACATGTTATCATTGCCCAAAAATGCTTTAATTCCCTAGAGGGTTTTCCACACACTTGAGAGTTTTAAAGGCTAATGAAGCCTGAAATCTGTGACCTCAGAGGCCCAGAATGGTCTATACCCACACACTTTCCTCTAATGATTACCTAAGCCTGCCCTCAGTTTTCTCTAGCTTATTTCCATGAGTCCCTGGAGATACATAAGCATATATGTCCCAAATGAGCATCTTTCATAACAGCCCCACACTGCCACAGAGAGCTGACCCCACAGGAAAAACTACATTCTATTTGAGGAAGAAAGTTCTATCAAAGTGGAAGGAAGCTAAGTTTGAGAAGGAGACATTAAAGAGTGATGCCTGAAGACTGTCTCCCTGATTTCAACAATTCCAGTAACTTTGCCCATTGCCCCTTGTCACTGCCATATTCCTTCTTCCATTCCTCATGCTGCCCATAATACACCCCAACATCAAATATACATACACATATACACCTGTGTTCACCGCACTGGCTTTTAGAGAAAGGCCTGAGGGCAGTGAATAAAAGTAGAATACCCACCATCTTTTTGGCAATCTCTGTCACCGCAAAGTGAGGTTGGAGGACCCCAGAAAGAAGAAAAACAGAGCAGAGGAGGCCCAAATTCTGCATATAAATTTGGTCCAAATACAAGGCTGACCCATGAATCATGCAAGCACAGAGCAGACCCCAAACAGCACAGCTAAGGCTAAAAGAACTGAAATAACATTTGACAAGTCTTCAGGAGACAGAGTTGATTGGATCCAACCAAATAAATTGCCAGTAAATCAAAAAAAACAACAAAACAAAACAAAAACACTCTTTGGAGGAACATAACAGAATCCAAAGTCACCATAACATATCATTTCCAATATTTAGGACACAATCCAAAATTACTAAACATGTGAGAAAACTGAAAAAAATGTGGCACATTCTCAAAAAAAAAGATAAGACCAAATCTGAGATGACCCACATTCTAAAACTGGCAGATAAGGATTTAGTGGGTATCATAATTATGCTTTATGAAATAGATAAAATGCTCTAGCAATGCATGAAAAGATAGCAATTATAAGAGAAACTATTTAAAAATATAAATTCTAGAACTAAAATAATCAATATCTGAAATAAACAATTTATTGAACATACTTAGCTATCTTTAAGAGATGTACTTTAAATAGAAAAAGATACAGGTTGAAAATAAATGGATGGAAAAAGATAAACTGTGCAAAAGATAGTCAAAATAAATCTAGAGTAGCTATATACAATCAAACAAAGCAACTTTCATAAATATAAATATTGCCAAGATAATGAGGAACATTTCATAATGACAAAAAGGTCAATTCATTAAAAAGAAAATAAAAATCATAAATGTATGCACACCTAATAACAGACCTTCAGATTATATAACTAAAATCAACAGAATTAAATGGTGAAAAAGACAACTACAAAATCATAGTTGGAGATTTTTAACACCCCATTTTCAGCAGTTGATAGAACTTGACAAAAATTAAGTATAGACACAAAACATATGAGCAATACTTTCAAATATTTTGAACTAATAAATATTTATAGAACACTATATTCAAAAATACAGAATACATTTTCTTTACAAGTGTACATGGTCCATTCACCAACACAGACCATACACTGGGTCATAAAACAAGTCTCAGTAAATTAAAATACACAGATCATGTCCTCTGTCCACAATGGAATTGAATTAGAAATCAACATTTAGCGAAATCCCAAATATCTAGAAATTACATAACATAATTCTAAGTAATGCATGTATCAAAGAAGAGATCACAAGAGAAATTAAAAACACTTCCAAATGATAAAAATGTATGGAGTATAGCTAAACAGTACTTAGAAAGTAATTGGATCATTAAATGCTTGAAGTCTTAAATCAAGATGTTAGAAAACGAAGTACAAAGGAAATTCAAAGAAGAAGGAAGGAAATAATAAAGAGCAGAAATCAGTAAAATAGAAAACACACAATTGAGAAAATTAAGAAAGCTAAAAGCTGGTTACTTGAAAAGATGAACAAACCAATACACCCCTAGGTAGAAAAAATAAAAGAACATAAATGACTAGCATCAGGAATGAAAGCGGAGTTATCACTAAAGACCATATAGACTTTAGAGGAATAAAATGAACTATTAAAAACAACTTTATGCAAACACATTGACAACTTAGATAAAATGAACACAATAAAATTTGACAGAATCAATGGAAATCGAGACAATTCCATACTCAAAATAAAATATTTTTAATACCCTACAGAAAACAGGAGAAAACACTTTCCAACTGGTCTTAGGAGACCTGCATAGCCCAAATTTCAACACCTAAAAAAGACATTGCAAAAACATTACAGACTAATCACTCATAAACAGACACAAAGTGAAATTCCCCAACACCCTGACAACTACAATTTTACAAATAAACGAGGAGACATACAATGGTTTTACAAAATGATCAGAGAAACCTAAAAGTAAAATACAAATCCTAGTTCTGCTACTTCTTACTAGATATGCAAATTTTGGCAAGCAACCTATCCCCTATAAGCCTCAATTTATTCCCCTAAAAATGAAGGTAACAGTACCTATTTTATAAAACTCCTATTACTGTGAGGTCAAAAGAAAGAGGTGAAAGCATTCTTATCTGCCTGAGGACCACCACATTGCAATTGTTGAAGGTTGTGCACCATACCCTAGGTCAGGGGTGTCAAACTCAATTAAAACACGGGCCATTTGGTGCAACAGGCAAGATTCACACGGGCCACATCACATTTACAAACGTCGCCGGAACTGAGTCAGTGCATTTATACACACCCACAGGCCCCAGGAAAGGCACTGGGCCACGTGTACACTCGTCTTCAGTAGTTACAGGGTTAAAGAGGGAATTGTGTGTACAGTATTGCCTCGATCTCCCCTAAGCACTATTTTCTTCATAACAATTTTTTCTATTTTCATTTTATTTCAGAGCATCATGGGACAAAAAAGTTACCTCGGGGGGGCTGCATGTGGCCCGTGGGCCGCCAGTTTGACACCCCTGCCCTAGGTGAACTACCTAGGCAAATAGCACTCAAAATGTGCAGTACACAAACCTCAGTATTACCTGAAGACCTTGCAGAGTACTCAGAAAATTTTAACAAAAAAGTTTCAATGTTATATGGTAAAAAAAACAAAAAAAAACTAGATGTTTAATAGGGAAATATGAACTCATGTCCCTGCAAAACTGTGAAAGAGTATGTAATTCTACCTACCGTACTTCATTAACCATTTCTAAGTTACCATGTATTTATCTGTAATACTTGTATTCTACAGCATCCTAGATTTTTCAAAGCTCTCAAAATGCAAGGGTAATAATTAATGTCTGAAGTGTCGAGGGGCAGCACATCAATGAGCCAAATGTCCTATGTCCAAGGTTATTTTTTTAACTACAATGACAGACAAGATGATAGCAACGCTCCCTGTTTAATATTATAAAAGAAAAACATCGTTAATGGCAAGTTTGAACAAGGTACATTGTTTGTTATCTTACTATTTTCACATATGACCTTCATGGCCCCTTCCTTACCTAATTTGTGTTTCAAATTTGTGGTCACACCATCAAATTCAGATTTATCAATTTCCCATGCGAGAGGTAGCTTGCCCAGGCTATTGGATAAATTTTCCAAGCTATTTTCCTCATTGTAGATGATTTCCGATGTACTAGTTGGGATGCCAATGTATCTTGAAGAATTAGTTCCAGCTGATAAAGAGGTACTATCAGGCAGGCAAGAAGAGCGGGTTGAATTTGGTGTTTTATAGATTGAGGTTGCCTGGTTGAGAAAGGCATAGTCGGAACAGATGGCATAAATTTTCTCCCGAGTATGGGTTACTGGACAGCTCCACGGATAATGACCATCTCCTTTGGGACCCAAGGGTGCTCCTGAGGCACGAGTGCAGAAAGATTGTACAGCACCCTGTAGGTTCTCATCAGGAGACTTTCTCTCAGATTTGTGCTCAACATTTCCAGAATAATTTGCCCTATCTGCTTCTGCAATGTTAGGCATTGAATGCAATTATAAAAGTCCTGTTACAAGGAAGAAGTTGCAACTCTTTCTGCTTCTTGAAAAACAACTGTGACAACTGTTTACAATATTCTACAAAAATCTGAGAATTGCAGAATGGGCTCCTAAAAAAAGAGGGAGGAGAAAGAGAGATTAACAATCCACCAGCCACTACAAACAGCCCTAAAAAATGTACCAAGTGTTTTATATGCCTTCACTCAATAAATATTTATTTTATAGCTACTAGATGCCTAGAGTTATGATCAATGACTATCTGTCCTCTTAAAAACTTACTGGAAATAATGCACTAGAATATAAAAAGACAACTAGCCCAACTGAAAATTGGCTAAGTATATAAATAGTTACTTCTCCAAAGATGACACAGAAATGGCCAATAAATACATGAAAGGAAGCTCAGCATTAGCCCTCACAGAAATACAAATCAAACCCACAGTGAGATACCACCTGACACCCACCAATATGGCTATTATTAAAAAGAGAGATAGTAATAAGGATTGTCCAGGATATAGAGAAATTGGAACCCTTATAGATTGCTAACCAAAATGCAAAATGGTCCGGTCACTTTGGAAATCAGTTCCTCAAACATTTAAGCAGTTCCTATATGATCCACCCATTTCACTCCTAGGTATATATTCCAGAGAGGTGAAAATGCATGCCTACACAAATGTTCAGAGCAACGTTATTCATAATAGCCAAAAAGTGGAAACAATCCAAACATCCATCAATTGATGAGTAAATAAACTGCACCATATCCATATAATTAAATGTCACTGGGCAATAAAAATGAATGAAATACTGACCCATGCTACAACATGGATGAATCCTGAAATCATTATGTTAAGTGAAAGAACTCAGTCTCAAAGAACCAGATAGTCTACAATTCCATTTATATGCAATGTCCAGAAGAAGCAAATCCATTCCATAGAGAGAGTAAGTAGCGTAGTGGTTTCCTAAGACTGGAGTTTAAGATAAGAGGAGTTTGGGGGGTAATGGAGCTTCTTTTTGAAGTAATGAAAATATTCTATAATTGACAATAATGATGAATGCACAACTTTATGAATATACTAAAAGCCACTGAATTGTATACTTTAAATGGATGAATTGTATAGTGTGACTTATATCTCAATTAATCTATCTAGAAAAATAATGCATTAGCAAGGTTATTTGAAAAAGTATGTAGGCATAAAGCATATTTGATGAATAATGAGCACAGATTTAAATCAACAAAAAATACAGAACTTAAATGTTTTAAATATTATATCTGTCACCTGACAATAAAACAGGATCCAATCCAGGTAGTCACCAACTTCAGTCTCAGATAAAATTGATTTTCAAGTCTAAACTGATTCCTTTGAGAAGAAAACAGAGAAAAGTTTAAATAGTAACCAAGAGCACCAAAGAAGCTGAAAAGTTATACAAAAGGAAGACCTTGGTAAATACAACCGGTACAGGTTGTATGCAAGGCGACCCGATGCAGGTGCCAGAAGGCTCTATCTACAAGGGAGCAGCACTCAAGAGATTCAACTCAGCCCAGGTGACCAGTTTGATGTTTAACCATTAATGCCTCTGCCTATTTGCTTACTTAAAAAATAAGAAATGAAAATAACTTTCACAGGTTACAGGCAAATGATTATATAAATCCATCATGCAAACACTGAGTAACAAAAACCTTTCACTAAGGTGATAAGAAATAACAGAAGATGATTACCCTGAGACTGTGAGGAGAAACTAATGAAAGTACCTACTACATGTCCTTCATGAACTTAAGGAACTAGACCTCTATACCAGGGTGACTCCAGATATCCTAGAAAATATCCCATTTTCTTCATTTTTAAGGAATGCTTAAATGCTCTCCATTTATAATCTTCAAGTAGTGCTTTTTAGTAATTTGTGCAGAGTTTATAGTTATTTGCAGACGAGTCTGATTGGCACGAGCTTCACCACCAAAGGATAAAACCTTTCATGGTTTCACTCTGGAAACTTTGTTCGTCAATAAATCCTAGGAGTAAGTGTAGTGGATCTCTAGACAGGCATCTGTTATGTTTTCTCCTTCTTCCTCATCTCCTGGCATGATGGTGACAGTGGAGGAAGGTTGTACTGACCAAACTCTGGGCTTCCTCACTGAACTACTGTTGATGAAAATTTCTCTTTAAAAAACTGTAATATTTATTGATTTTATCCCATAAAATAAATTACAGAAAAATACTGCAAAGTACCAAAAGATATTATAGAGAAAGTGAAAATTATCCAAATCCCATGACCCAAACAACGCTATCATGTTATTTTCTTCTCCTATTATCTGTGTGATCCTTGGCTTTTCTCTCCACTTCAGTGAGATCTTCATGAGGTCAAGGGCACTACCAGTATTAATGTATCCTCAGGCTTTCTTACAAGTGAACTAAACACAAGTTATTATTGGTAATAGAATCATTACAAATGCCAATTCTTTTTTAAATTTTTTATAATTGTTTGATTTATCAGAGTGACATTGGCTGCCTAGATGCCGGTTCTTGCATTGTAATTACAGCCTCAGGAAATAGTTAGGTACAAGAGAGGCAGTTTGTCCTCCACTACAGAGCACTCATCTCTCACAATTTTGTCACACCCTGTATCTGCTTTTGTCTCTGTTTTTATAAACCATTCCCAATAACATTCCCATTCCTAGCTCCTCCTATCCCCATAAATTGGTGCTTCTAATCTGACCTGTGGATATTAGAAAATAAACTGTGTATACATACATGAGCATATAACTCCTCAGCCTAAAACCCAATGCTGGTAGAACAAAAGCCAATTCCTTTCTGACCCCACCTAATTCTCCCCCTTTCCCTTCTCTCTGCACTCCTTCCACACTCAACCAACTTTCCATTCTCTGACGCTGTCTACTCCCACTCACCCTCCTTTATTTAGTTAATTTTCATATTCCATATCCTTCAGATATCCTTCAAAGGTCTCTTTCTGAGAATGCTTTCTTTGCTCCTCAAAATAGATAAGGTATGCTTACCCGGTAGGTACCCTTCTTTCAGTTCTTAATCAGAGTGCTATTTTACATTTATATGTATGTGTGTATATAATGAATGTCTGGTTTTGCAAGTCTGGTTTTCCTGACTATTGTGAGCCCAGGGCCCAGCATTTGTAGAAGTATCAACAACAACACACTTATTTTTAAGTGCCTACACCATGCCAGGCATTATTGGAAATGCTGGATTAAGAGCCTAGATTCTCCAGAAGGGCTTTACCAAGAGTAGCCTTAGGAATCAAGAATTGGAGTTTTAGCCAGAGGGCCTCTTCTTCCTAGTTTTCCCAGTGAGAATTGAGGTTCCCTAATCCAGGTAAGAGAGGTGATGCTATATTAAGATTTACCAATGACTGCAGGACCTAAGGCTCAATTTAATTAATGATTTATTCATTCGATCGGAGCATAAACAAAAGTGTATGCAAACAAAATTTCATAAAATGGCCAGCTCTATAATGCCTCACTAAAGATTTTCAAAAGTCTCAGGATCGAACTGTTTTGCAAAATAAATGTTCCATTTGTAAAATCAATCAATATTCATTGCCTAGGTTACATTCTTTTCCAGTTATGTTTTAAATTAGTATTTTTAAGGATTAAGTCTGCTTAGAGACTATATAATAAGTCTCTTCAATAAAGCCTTCTACATACAATGATTATTATGATCTGTATTCTGTATGTAAGGCCACTGAAACTCAGGAGCTGGTAAGTAGTGACTTACTGAGGATGAAACACCGAGGGAAAGACCAGATGCACTAATCCCCAGCAGCTCTGATCTCGGTCCTTGTCCCCTACAGTCCCCTCCGCCCCCCCCCCCCCCCCCCCCCCCCCCCCCCCCCCCCCCCCCCCCCCCCCCCCCCCCCCCCCCCCCCCCCCCCCCCCCCCCCCCCCCCCCCCAGGCCTCCTCCTCCATCAGACTTGAGCCCCTCGCCCCACAGAGGCTGCAGGCCTACGAAGGATACCAGGGCTCCTCCCGCGCACTGGCCAGCGTCCAGCCTAGGCTCCCAAGGAAGCGAGCGGAGTTCCCACTGCCCTCATCTGCGAAGCTCGTGGCGCCGCTGGGCTTGGAAGCCTCCAGGACCGAGGCCACAGTGGCGCAGGCCAGTGCCTGCCGCGCTGAGCCGGTGTGTGCGGAGGCGGCTGCGGCCGAGAGGAGCGCTGCTGCACCTCCTGCCCGCGGCCCTCTGGCTGCTATCCTGACCCGCGTGCCCTCCTGAGGGCCGGCGTCCCGCTCGGTCCCCTCAGCCAGGCCTCCGGGCCCCTCCTCCAGGCCTCGCTCCCAGGCCGGAAGCTGGAGTTTGCCGCCAGCGGCAGTGGGCGGAGGCGGACGGGCGACCTCCTCCAACCAGCACCGGGGCGCTCCGGGCGCTCCAGGCACCTGGGCAGATAGGACGCGTGCAATTTTCTCTGTGTGAAGAGGTTGCCCTGATGAGAGCCTTGGAATGCACGAGTACAGAGCATTACTAATGACAACTACAGAAAAGGAAACCCCACCCTTGGTCCCTGCCCAGGCCCTCTTTGGATGGCGGAGCCACCCGGCCTGTCAGGGTTTTCGGGGTAGCTGGCAAGGCAAGGTCGAGAAAGGGAGAGAGAGGAGGATGCTCCAAGACCTATTCCGGAGCTGACGCGTCACTCCTGATGGCCGCCCTGGCCCCGGCGAGGGCGTGAAGGGGCGAGGGGATGGCCACCGCACGCCCCGGACCCGGGCCCTGCCGAGAATGGCGGGAAACGGGCGCCAGACAGAAGCCACCAGTGCCCACTCGGGCACCTCCAAATCAGGATTTGTTCCCAAGAAGACGCGCCCTTTGTCTCCCTAAGTGCTTCCTCCCATCCTGCGTCCCAGCTCTTTACTCCACTTTTTCCCGAGAGAACGAGCACCGAGGCAATGACCTCTACTCGGAGGGCCACGGGGCTCCGGAGTGGCCATGGCCCCCGGCAGCCTTGGCGGCGCTGGGGGCGCCTAAAGCAGACGGGCCGCACTAGGCCCGGCCCGGTGCGGCCGGGCGCCCTGCACAAGGGCCAACATGCAGGGCGCACAGCCGCGCCGCCGCCGCCGCTCCGGTACTGCCCACAGGCCCGGGTACCTCTAAGCCTGTGCTGTGGGGTCGGGTTGCTGCGGCTGCGACGGAACTCGGAGGCGGAACCCGGCACCGGTCCCAAGTCACAGCCTCTAGAGCGCGGCCCGAGACGCTCCTCGTAACCCAGGAGCTCGCGTCTCTAGTCCCATCGGAGAGCACGGGGACAGCGCTCTGGACTGCTGTACTCGGAGACCATTCGTTAGGTATCAATAACAACACCTTTCATCGTGTGTTATACCTGACCACATCACGTGCAAGAATATTGTGACAATCTTTTTTAACTCTCAGCTGTGCCTCCAGACCCTCGTGCCCTGCTATTGGGCATCTAATATTGACCTGTTCCCGAAAGCGGTGACCGCCAAGTACATAAATGAGAGATGGTAAAACCCGGCAGGATTTCCGCTAGTCCTGTCGCAAACTACATTTCCCAGGAAGCCCTGGCTCTGGGACGCGTGTCCACACCACCATCCACTTGGAGAAATCCTTACTCAGGCCGTATGACGCGCAGGGCCAATCTCCTCACCCTGCACCTTGGGCTGGAACCTGAGACGGAATCGCCCCCCAATGATGCTCCAGTTGCAAGAGCTACGCAAGTTTATCGTTGTCCCGAAGAAGAGGGTTCTTGCCCATTCCAGCAGAACAACTGGCATCCTTCAGCTGGACAAACCAGAGCTCGGGTTGTGATTTTCCTGGGGAAAGTGGAGTCCCGCGCCCCTGCCCAACACAGCAAGCGACGCCTCTTGGAGCCGCGTTTGCTGCTGCAATCGACCAGTGTGCCCCCGCCCAAACCGCGACTTGTTCCGTCCACCTCTTACACTTAATTTATCCGTGGATCATTTGGATAGTCCTTCTCGTAAATGTTTAGCATTTTGCTGCTTTCCTGCTTCTTTCTGGGGTCAGTTCCTGCACATGCCGAGACCGGCGAAGAGAGGCGACTGAGCCCCGAGAAGAGCAAAATATGGGGACCCGGGCTAAAAGCAGCTGTTGTCCTTCCTGCGCGCTATTTCTATATTCAGGCAGTGGATACATCAGGAGATAAGTAAGTCGAGAAACATCTCCCTAACTATATTGGAATGCAGTTAAAACTTATTGTTTCAGGGGAAGCCGGGATGGTTCAGTGGGTTAAGCGCTCACTTTGCAGCGCCAGGGACCAAGGATGGAATCCCAGCCCCAGCCCTTGCAGACCCATATGCTGAACTGGGGAGTGCCCCCAGTTCAGTTCTCACCAGGGTGAGACCCCGGCCCAGTTCCTGCCCTGTGCAGCCCAGCCCACCTGTGGAATGAAACTATGTGGAAAAACCAATGATGTGCAACCATGGAGACTGTTCGGGGCCCTCCCCCTTCTCTCTGTCTCTGACTCTCTCTCTGACTCTCTCTCTCTCTCTCTCTCTCTCTCTCTCTCTCTCTCTCTCTCTCTCTCTCTCTCTCTCTCTCTCTCTCTCTCTCTGTCAAAAGCAATAAAAAATAAAAACTTATTGTTTCAACCTTCAAGTTTTATCAGCCCAAGAACTCGTTTCTCCACAGCAATTTAAATTCCAGATATTTGGGTGCTATCCACATCTTGTTGTGACGATCTTTGCCGGTCCCAACCATCTTTCTCTGTAGCTTTAGTAATCATTTCCAATTAGCTCTTCTGGCTATTTTGACAGGAATTCCCACATGACTAGAAAGACAAAGCCCCAGCACTTGGCTGGAAATACGACCTATATCTGCTTTTGAATAAGCTGTTAGTACGTATAAGGAATTTAAATCTAGTTGTTATAAACTTGGTTTCATCTTCTGGTGCTATATTCTATTTCCAGGTAGATATCTTCAAGTAAACCTGGATGCTTTGAAACTGGAGAAGTCATATCTGGGCTATTTGAGACTTAAGAGTTGAAAGGGAAAGTATCAAAGTTTCAATCTCCAGTGTGTTTGCAACAAATGTTTATTTCACCCCACTGAATTAACAGTTGAAATAACTGCTGAAATTATAACAGTTGAAATTATATGCAAAACTTATTTCTAGAATTCACATACTTCTGAAATGATTGTCTTTTTTCTTTTTCTTTTTTAAGATTTTGTTTTTGTTTTTGACAGAGAGAGATACAGAGACAGAGAGAAGGAGGAGGGCCCAGAACAGTCTCCATAGTTGCACATCGTTGGTTTTTCCACATAGTTTCATTCCACAGGTGGGCGCAGGGCTGCACAGGGCAGAAATTGGTCCGGGGTCTCACCCCGGTGAGAACAGAACTGGGGGTACACCCCAGTTCAGCATATGGGTTTGCACGGGCCAAGTCTGGGATTTGATCCTTGGTCCCCAGGGCTGCAAAGTGAGTGCTTAACCCACTGAGCCAACCTGTCATCCTTTTTTTTTTTTTATTGTTAAATTTATTGGGGTGACAATGCTTGGTAACAATTACACAGTTTCCAGGTGTACAACTCTACATTACATCGTCTGTGCATTGCATTATGTGCTCACCACCCAGAATCAGTTCTCTTTCCATCACCGTATGTTTGATGCCCCCTTCCAACTCTCCGCCCCCCATCTTTTTTTTTTTTAATTTGTGGATACTGACCATGTATATTTTATAGGGAAAAAAATTTTCCCTATAAACTTCCCAAATAAATTTCCCAAAGCAAAGAAAAGGAAGGTTATAAATAATACAACTGGGAAAACTAAATATTATCTTAACAATCTTAACAGCAAGAACACTCACAGAAAAAAAGACTTTTATACAGTGTCCAGAAGTTACTCTACCTGCTGGCTTTTCATCCATGGCTGGACATGATCTATAATACTGATTTTTTTAAAGAATCATTGAAAAATTTTTCAAAAAATCTTTAGAGGCACTATTTGATCACAAATTTTCAGATGTGATGGGCATGAAATAAGTAGTAGGTTGATAAGAATATTTTTATATATGGAATGCAAAAAAATACGTTCTGTGTTTACATAGATTAGTACTCTTAGCCTGTTTTCTTAGTTTTCTCATGAAACTGTTTTATGTTCATTTTGGCCATTGTCATCTTTTTTTAATCTCTGACCCATCTTATTTTGATACTAAAAGTATAAGAGAGAAAAATCAAGTGTATGTTGTGGCAGGGGTAAAGGAGAATAGTTAAATTCACAGACCAGAGAGTATAATCTTTTCGTGTATGTTTTCTAAAATAATCTTTTTGTATTATTGTTCTGCACATCACAGGTTCACATATTCTCCAGGTGAAAAGGTGTTCCAGATTAAAATCTCAGCACCAGATGAGCAGTTCACTAGAGTTGGAGTCCAAGTTTTGGACCGAAAGGATGGGTCCTTCATAGTAAGATACAGAATGTATGCAAGCTACAAAAATCTGAAGGTAGAAGTTAAATTCCAAGGTCAGCATGTGGCCAAATCTCCGTATATTTTAAAAGGTAATTTGGAACATATTTTAAAACAACTCTTTGAATGATATATGTTATTCAATCAACAAAAACAACTTAGCATGATTTTTTTTCACTAAAAGAGAAAAAAAATACATTTCCTATCTAAAAGATAAATTGAGAGTCCTGATGAGAAATGCAAAATTTGAATGGAAATTATAATTAGCTGATGAACAAAACATATTAATAGAGAATTTGCTTCCTGAAGACACAGCATTAGCAAGAATAATCAAGCTATATATGGTCATATGACACTTTATTAATTGGAGGTATATCATTTAAGTAACTGATAAGCATTATTGAAATTGATAACTGCAGGAAGAGAGAGAGCTTAAAGCAGAGGGGTGGAATTGACAGTTTTATTTTTGTCTTAATTCCAATAGTATTTTTCCAGAGAAATTCTTTGATGTTTTCCTATATAGGGTGAGAATATGGCTCTTACCTAGAGACATATCTTTTCCGCTCAGTATTCTAAAACAGTGGAAAGGCAGTGTATATACAGAGACACGAATCTTCCTTGTTTCCTACCTCTGAGAAAGGCAAATGTTTTAAAAAGTGTCTAGGTTTATTTCTCACATTCTACCAGGACTACATGGTACAGTATAAACTGCTAAACTTTATAAAAATATTCCATTGTCAACTATTGCTTTGGTAAAGTGAGAATCTGAGAATTATAGAAAGGAATGGCAGTACAATCTCAATTCAGATTCTGTTACGTTAGTACTATTTCTATAAACACATAATTATAATATTAATGAGCTGTTTGGAAGATTACCCTTTTTTAATAATTCTTTTAAAAAATAACAAGAATAATAAGGGTCCTTTGTTTACTTGTATTATTATTGATGATGATTTACTCATTGAAGAAAATACCTTAGACACTTTAAGAACTAGTTTTGGGAAAGCTGGGATGGCTCAGCGGGTTAAGCACTCGCTTTGAAGCCCCAGGGACTGAGGATCGAATCCCAGCCCCAGCCCATGCAGACCCACATGCTGAACTGGGGTGTGCTCCCAGTTCAGTTCTTGCTGGGACCTATGAGGGAGGCTCCCTGCCCTGTTCCTGCCCTGCACAGCCCTGTGTCTGCCTGTGGAGTGAAACTATATGGAAAACTATTGTCAACTATGGAGACTGCTCTGGGCCCTCCCCCTTCTCTCTGTATCTCTCTGTCTCTGTTTCTCTCTGTCAAAAATCAATAAAAATAAATCTTTAAAAAAAACTAGTTTGTATAATAGACCATTGAAATTTTAATTTCATATTATTTTTATCTTTCCTTAAAACAACTATACAACTCTGATACCCTTTCACCAATGTTTGGTTATTCTTAAGTACAGATAACAGAGAATGATACACTTACAAT
>PVKE010022062.1:0-25903 GCA_004027555.1 Craseonycteris thonglongyai
CAGGGGCACCTGCATCATCATCACAATAGCCAGGGGCACCTGCATCATCATCACAATAGCCAGGGGCACCTGCATCATCATCACAATAGCCAGGGGCACCTGCATCATCATCACAATAGCCAGGGGCACCGGCAGCAGTGGAAAGTTACAAAGGCGGAGAGGGGAACTGAACAATCAGAGCGCGGGGCTAGTGGTGCAATAATGGGAAGTACAATAGAAACTTCAGTACAATGTAGAGTTGAGGATTTCCAGAAAGATGTTGCTTAATAGTAATTCTTTTATATATATTGCTTATGGATTTATATAGTTCCTGTGGCATAGTGATCTACAATGACATTTTTCTTGCATTATTCTTTTATTTATTTACTTTTTTACAGATTTATTTTATTATTTTCTTGACAGAGAGAGAGACAGACAGAGAGAGAGACAGAGAGAAGGGGGAGGGCCCAGAGCAGTCTCCATAGTTGACAGCATTAGTTTTCTATATAGTTTCACTCCACAGGTGGGCGTGGGGCTGCGCAGGGCAGGAACTGGGCTGGGAGCCTCCTGCATAGGCCCGGCAAGAACTGAACTGGGGGCACACCCCAGCTCAGCATGTGGGTCCGCATGGGTCCGGGCTGGGATTCGATTTTTTGGACCCTGGGGTTGCAAAGCGAGAGCTCAACCCACTGAGCCATCCTGGCTTCCCCCTTGTATTATTCTTTACCATTGACATTTTCAGAAGTTTATAAAAAAGTTGTTATAACTGTTGTGAGATAATTCTCCATGGGTTTTGTGTTTCTGTCCACCTTCTGAGCAAATGGCATTGACAGTTTTGTTCAAGGATGTTTGCATAACAGACAGCCTTGGAAGGATAAGGACAGAGACTTCCTGTAGAGATTTAATGAGGTCTCTCCCTAGATAGAGTCCAGGGTAGTAAAGGTAGAGAATGCCCTTACTTCCCTGAGGAATACTTGCTTATATAGATTTTTGAGATATTTTGTTGTTTTAGCAAATTTACAGAGATTGCAACCCTAGCATTGAGTAGCAGCTCTGTGACTCTTCCAGGAATCAAGGACCCCTGCTTTCTCACCAAGATTTTCCTACAATCCTCTGCTGCCTGCCACAGCCACATCCTGGGCCCCTGTCCCATCCTGCAAACCCCCAGCTCGCCCTCTGATGGAGTCCCGATGCGGTTATGGGCTCTGCACCCCTTCGCTACAGTCTGTTCCACACCCTGGCTGCTGTTCTCCCGGCTGCTCACCACCCCCAGTCTCGAAGCTCTGGATGGGGTGACAGAGGGTGGGCCTCTTTGGCAGTGACCCACCTCGCTGAAGAAGCTGGGAGCTCACTGACACCCTCTTACTTTCCCCAGGTGGAGAAATTGCTGCCCTGCGAAGGTCCCTCTTGGCCGCAGCTGCGCTGCCCTGGGGCAGGGGTGAAGCGGCTATGATCACCCCGGTCCTCTTAACAGCTCCATGCAGCCAGACTCATGTTTTTAGCACATCGCTGGCGCTTTGCTTCTGGGCCTCTGCACTCCCACAGGGGGTCTCTTGTCTGGGGGGATGACCGCCTGGTTCAGTCACCTCCAGGGGTCCCCGGACTGAGCCCGAGAGAGGCTGCCGCCAGGACCCAGGTCTGTACACCTGTCACTTGACAAGCGGGTCGGGCGGTTCCTTCCAGGCCCCTTGGTGTATGCTGCTTGTGACAGAACCACCGTCACACGGGGCTGTGACCAAGTCCCCAGGATGCTTCCAGGTCTTTCCACGGGACCATGTGGGTGAGTCAGCCACATGGGTGTGAACCTGACTCCTTAAAATGGTTCTTCTCGGGGAAGCCGGGATGGCGCAGTGGGTTGAGTGCTCACCTTTGAGCCCCGGGGTCCAAGGATCAAATCCCAGCCCCGGCCTGTGTGGACCCATATGCTGAACTGGGGCGAGCTTCCCGTGTGGGAGGCCCCCGGTTTGGCTCCGGCCCGGGGCATGCTTCCTGTGTGGGAACCTGCTCGAACCCCACGCCCACCTGTGTGGAATGAAACTATGTCGAAAAAGAAAAAAAAATAAACCTGATGACCTACAACTATGAGAGTGTGCTGGGCCCTCCCCTTTCCAAAAAAAATAGGTCCTCCTCATCCTTGAACTGAGAGGGCTGGAGATGGAACTTCTTGGATGTAACTTATAGAATGAACTTCAGCCAAAAAGGGAGAGTTTTTGTTTTAAGATTTATTTTATTGTTTTTGACAGAGACAGAGATAGAGAGACAGAGAAGGGGGCGGGCCACAGGGCAGTCTCCATTGTATGTCATCAGTTTTCAACATGGTTTTGTTCCACACAGGTGGGTGGGGCTGCGCAGGGCGGGAACTGGGTTGGGGGCCTCCTGCGTGGGAGGCACGCCCCCTCAGTGCCTTGAGCCAGGGCCCACCCAGAGGGCAAGAGCTGAGCTGGGGCCCCCTACATGGGAAGCACACCTCAGTTCAGCATATGGGTCCGCACGGGCGGGGCTGATCCTTGGTGCCCGGGGCTACAAAGCGAGCACTTAACCCCCTGAGCCATCCCGGCTTCCACAAGAAAGGGAGACTTTACCGGCTCCAGTAACCAAAGCAAGAAAAGGGCAGAAGCAGGATTGCAGATACCTGGAGGAAGAAATGACCACTTCATTCTCTCCTATTGCAAGTGAGCTTTGCCTCGTGGTAGTGAGCGTCTTCGTTTGACCTCCCAACAGGTTAGCTCGCACAGAGAAAAGTCTTCCCGCATCTCTGCCACCAGTTGGAAGTATCATGACTCTGACTGGGTCATGAGTCTGTTCCCCGGGGGACGAGTGAATGTGCTAAATGCTGAGCCATCTTCCTGGTTCCACAGCCTGAGGGCTTGGCAGTCATGACTAACGTTGAACACACTTATGCCTTCTGACTCGGCAATTCTTGTCTTTGTATCTATCTACTTTCACCAAAGACGTGTCACAGAATGCTCATGGCAGGGCTGCACGCCAGGTTCCCAGATGAAGGCCACCCTAACGATTGTCGGGAGTGACATGGATGAATGCATTGTGGGGCATTCCTAAGGTGAAAAATTAGACATCAGTGAAAATGAAAGGTCTATACCTCCACACAACAATATGGCTGACTCTCACACACATAATAGCAAGCAAGAAGCCAGGCACAAAGGTGTGATCCAATTTATAGGGAATATAAAAAGAGACAAAACTAATCTGTGCTGTCAGAAATCGGGCTGGTGGGTACCCGTGATGGGTAGTGTCTGGGAGAGGGTGTGAAGCAGGGCTGGAAATGATCTCTTGGTTGTCAGTGACATGGAGTGTTGTTTGTGAGAATTCACCTAGCTCTACACTTGTGACAAATGTGCTTAAAAAATATATAGGGGAAGCCAGGATGGCTCAGTAGTCTGAGTGCTCACTTTGCAGCCCTGGGGTCCGAGGATCAAAGCCTGGCCCCGGCCTGTGCGGACCCCTATGCTGAACCCAGTTCAGTTCTTGCTGGGGCAAGCTTTCCACGTGGGAGGCTCCCGGCCCAGTTCCTGCCCTGCGCAGCCCCGCGCCCACCTGTGGAGTGAAACTATATGGAAAACTAATGATGTACAACTATGGAGACTGCTCTGGGCCCTCCCCCTTCTCTCTCTCTCTGTCAAAAAGAAAAATAAACAAACAATAAAAATAAATCTTTAAAGAATATATATAGAAAGAGATAAACAAATGTGATACATCCATACAATGGACTATTACTCGGCCATAAAAAGGAATGAAGTGTTGTCGCATGCTAACTACAATGTGGATGAACCTCAAAAACGTGCTAAGTGAAAGAAGCCAAACATAAAAAGTCACGTATTATATGATTCCATTTATATGAAATGTCAGAATAGGTCAATCCACAGACAGACAGATTAGTGGATGCCAAGGGCTGGGAGGACAAGAGGCTGGGGAATGACTGTTCCGTGGGTACTGGGGTTCCTATTGGGGTGATGACAGAGCTTTGGAAATAGGTAGAGGTGATGTTTGCACAACATTGTGACTGTGCTAAATGCCACTAAATTGTTATCTTTAAAGTGGTTAATTGTATGTCATGAATTTTACCTCAAAAAATAAAAAGTGTACATTATATTTATTTAAAATAAAAAAAATTGTTTGGTGGGAAGCTTGAGTTTCTCTGAGAATTAGTTAACTTTCCAAGGATTGTGCTGTTACCATTTCATCAGGATCTTGATTTCAACGCAAGTTCTTCCCCACAAATGCCCTACTCATTCCCCACCACAGCCAGCATTGCATCGATCACCATGGAGCTTTGGCTGGGCCTTGTTCCTAGAAAAGGGGTGACCTGGGATAGCTCAGCGGCTGAGCACTTGCCTCAAAATCGTGAGGTCTGGGGTTTGATTCCTGGCCCCGGCCCGTGCAACCGCATAAGCTGAACTGTGGGGCAACTGGCAACCGCAGAGATGGCTCAGTGGTGAAGGTTCTCACCTCCCATGTGGGAGGCCCTGGTTCGGTTCCCGCCCTGTGCGGCCCCACACCCACCTGTGTGGCATGAAACCATGTCACAACTAATGTACAACTGTGGAGACTGCTTGGGGTCCTTCCCCTTTCTCTCTCTTTCTCACTCTTGCTCTCTCACTCTCTGTCTCTCTCAACTTCTCTCAAAACAATAAAATAAATTTAAGAAAGAAAGAAAGAAAAGGAGTGATCCACATGGAAGGAAGATCAGATCTTTATTGGTCAGGATGATCCGGGAAAGGATAAATTTTGAAAGGCAGCTGATAACTCCTTTAACTTCTGTCCTAAGAACAGCAAGACTTATTTAAATACTGTGGACAAAAAACAAAGGTGAAGATCAGTATCCCATTTTGTCCCCCTCCAGGATAACCTGGTCTCTTCCCTGATGGGAGATCTGATCTGCCCGCAAGAACCAAACAACATGAGCATGTGGGACAGGTAAGAGGTAAAGGAACATTAGAGATCAGTGGCCTAAGGAGGGTGTATTTCTCTCTCACTCTCAAGTACGATATGCCATTACTGATTGTTTAATTACTTGATTATTTTAATTGAAGTTATGTAGTACTATTGAAATATACTTATTAAAGTGATAGTTTTTAGTGTTAAGGAAGTTGTTAAAAATGGGCAGACTCATATGTTGTTGACTGAGGCTATAACTTGGAATAACCTAAAATTTCACAGACATGCACATACATGAGGGGAGACCCCCTAACATAAAAAATATATAAAAAGTGATGTGTGTATTCTTACATGCTTAAACATCAGTCACCTTCAGAGTACTCTGTTTAATGCAATACACCTACAGTGAGCTTTCCCCACGGCTCAACACAATTTGTGAACTCATCGATTTTGATGCCTTTTATTGCTTCTGCTGGTTTTTGTCTCATCTCTTCCACATCGTGAAAACGTTTCCCTTTGAGGACTTTTTTCCTCCAGTGAAACACAAAAAAGTCACTCAGGGCGACCAGGTGAACAGGGAGGGTGGGGCATGGGTTTCATGCTGCTGTTGGTCAAAAACTGCTGAGCACTCAGCACCATCATGAAATGGGCAAATGCGTGGTGAGAGTCTCCCCCCCAAAAAAAATCCACTGACGCAGAACTCAGCCTCTCACAATAACAACACCTGGTAAACTGATACAGGTGGGTCCCTAGAACACTCACCTATCTGGGGAAGTCTACTACCAGGGGCCCACCCACCAGAAGACAATTCCTTTTTGGGGGGGTCCCCATCATACACTTCACATATACATATCCTTTGACCAAATGATTTCATTCAGCTAATCTAATAATAATTTTTAAAACTCCACACACACACAAATTAATGTAGAAGGTATATATTTGATCATGGTCATATCAAAATATTAACCACCACCAAATTATGCCTTAATAGGGCATAAGTATATCCCTATTTTGAAATTTGGTGGAAGCATGAGGAAAGTTATGCATTCACATGGAAATATCGCTATAAAGTATGTATTTAAATGAAGGTCAAGTAATCGGACAAAGGGGATAGTATAATTCATTCATGTTTAAAAAGACTTTAAAGGTCATTTATATTTGTGCAAACCCACAGAGTAAACCTGGAAGAACACATCCTGAACTGGTAACTGTGTTTTCTGCTGTGAAACAGAGTAGAAGAGGAGGAGGGAATGTGAGAAGGAATAGCACTCGTTTACTCCTTCTATTCATGTGTTACATCAATGTGTTGGGTTTTTTTTTATCTTATTTTTAAAAACAGATTTATTTTATTATTCGAGAGAAGGCAAGGAGGGGGGAGGGAAGGCCCAGAGCAGTCTCCATAGTTGTACATCATTAGTTGTGACATGGTTTCATTCCACACAGGTGGCTGTGGGGTCATGCGGGACAGGAACCAAACTAGGGCCTCCCCCGTGGGAAGTGAGAACCTTCACCACCGAGCCATCCTGGCGGTTAGCAGTTGCGCTGCACTTCAGCATACGGGTTTGCACTGACTGGGGTCAGAATTCGAACCCTGGACCTCACGATTGTGAGGCAAGCGTTCAACCACTGAGCTATCTTGACATGCCCTTTATTTTTAATTTTAATTTTTGCATCAATGTTTACATGAGCATTTATTCACATATTACTTTGTAAATCAAAATAAATATTTCAAGAATAAAAGTGATGCAAGCCCCTTTTGAGCCACTCTTTTGCTCAGGTCTGTTCCTATCTTTTTGGAGTGTAATGTTGCTTCTAATAAACTATTCTTTCTGCTATGCTCCCACTTCTCGAGAGTGTACTTCTACTTTTAATAAACTGTTCGTTCACCCCTGTACTTCTGTGTCTCATTCAGTTCTTTGTTCAGGACACCAGGAACCTGGACATTGTGCCAAGGAGGGATTGTTCTCTGGTAACATTAAATGGAGAGCCAAAAAAGAGGTTTACAAAAAAATTGAGCTGGGTAAAGATTGACTGTAAAAAGCTCTGGAAGAGATACCAGGATAGCTCATCTAGGTCAAGTGCTTGCCTTGCAACCATGAGGTCCAGGGATTGAGTCCCAGCCCCGGCCTGTGCACACCCACGTGCTGAACTGCAGCACAACTGGTAACTGCCAGGATGGTGGCAAAGGTTCTTGCCTCCCATGTGGGAGGCCCCCAGTGTGGTTCCTGCCCTGTGTAGCCTCACCTGTGTGGAATGAAATTGTCACAACTAGTGATGTACAGCTATGGAGACTGCTCTGGGCCCTTCCTACTTCTCTCTCTCATTCAAACAATATAATAAATTAAAAAAAAAAAGTGACGTATGCATATATATTAGACAGCATGTAACAATACACCAAAGGGATTCAATAACAACCCAGTGCAAATGTGGCCATTATTAAAATTTTCTCATATTTATCGGTCTAGGTCTTTTTTCTATATTTATAATATAAAATATTTGCTAGTATTTTAATATTATTGTTTCTTTTTTTTTAAAAAGATTTATTTTATTGATTTTTGACAGAGAGAAACAGAGACAGAGAGAGACAGAGAGAAGGGGGAGGGCCCAGAGCAGTCTCCATAGTTGACATTAGTTTTCCATATAGTTTCACTCCACAGGGGGGCACAGGGCTGTGCAGGGCAGGAACTGGGCTGGGAGCCTCCCACATAGGCCCCCCGCAAGAACTGAACTGGGGGCACACCCCAGCTCAGCATATGGGTCCACATGGGCCTGGGCCAGGATTCGATCCTTGGTTCCCGGGGCTTCAAAGCGAGTGCTTAACCTGCTGAGCCATCCCAGCTTTCCCTCTCTCTTTTTTTTAAGATCTATTTTATTGCTTTTTGACAGAGAGACAGAGACAGAGAAAGGGGAGGGCCCAGAGCAGTCTCCATAGTTGTACTTCATCAGTTTTTTTGACATAGTTTCATTCCTCACAGGTGGGCACAGTCCACCCAGGGCAGGAACCAGGTGGGGGCCTCCCACATGGGAACCTTGCCCCAGAGAACCGAACTGGGGGCTACACCCCAGTTCAGCATATGGGTTCATACTGGCCAGGGCTGGGACTCCATTCCTGGACCCCAGGGCTGCAAAGTGAGCTCTCAACCCACTAAGTCATCCGGTATCCCCATATTTTTGTGTTTCTTAATGTTGTCTATCTTGAAAATATAAAAAATAATATAAACAGAGACACTTTAAATGGAAGCAGAGGCTGCCATCCTGAGAAACAGCCTGGAGTGTTTTATGCCTCAAATCTTTGGAATGTTAAAGGTAAGATAACCTTTAGACCCGAGACAGGGTCTAAAGCAACATTATGTTTTAAAGAACTGTTTGCAAAGATAACAAGAAAACAGTATGACTACGAGACGGATGACCATGGGACTGCAAATTAAAAACGTTTGGAATTGGCGTCACTATATTTGCTTATCTGCACCAACAGAAATGCCTTCCTTCAATTGACGTAACTGTTCTCCTTTCATTCTTCAGAAATACCTCTTGCCTTCGCCTCCTAATCAGAACACTATTTGAGCTTCTGCCTAAATCAGTGCTTCCCAAATAGCTATATTTTAAAATCTCAAATGAATGCTTGTTGCCTCTCACTTTGATCTTTTATTTTTAGGCTAACATAACATTATATCTTGAACACGGTACATATCACTAAATGCCACATGGGCATCTCTTTTTAGTCCTCTATTTTACGGTGCCCGCCTCATTCACTTACAACTGATGATAGTAACTCTTTTTGGCCACTGTGATGTGACCATTGCCTTATGCCTTACATACATATTTGTGCAGTTGTCCAATGTTTTCTTTTTCTTTCTTTTTTTAAGATTTATTTTAATGTTTTTGACAGAGACAGAGAGGGGGGAGGGGCCCAGATCAGTTTCCATAGTTGCACATCAATTGTTTTCAACATGGGTTGTTCCACACAGGTGGGCGGGGGTCAGGCAGGGTGGAAACTGGGCTGGGGGCCTCCCACATGGGAGGCACGCCCCCTCAAGCCAGGGGCCAAACCAGGGGGTGAGACCCAAACTAGGGGTCCACTCTCATGGGAAGCATAGCCCAGTTCAGCATATGGGTCTGCAAGGATTCGATCCTCTCCAGGGCGGCAAAGCAAGCACTTAACCTGCTGAGCCATCCCAGCTTCCCCTGTTTTCTTTAGGATATGTCCATAGAATAGAAATTGTTGAGTCAAAGGGATAGCTATTTATGGACAAGGAGAGTCAAAGGTCACGCGAGCCCTGGTTTGGTGGAGGCAGGTATAAAGACTCTGTGTTCTGTTTTAATCTGTTCGTCTCAGGGAAGGCTTCATTCTATACCCCATCCATCCGCTTATATTTTTCATCTATTAATACTACTCATTAATATTACCTTTTATTTTATACGGCTATGCACTCTATCTTAAACTGCTTTTTATTAAAAACATGGAAATGTAAGGGAGGAGGGTAAAAAGAAAGAGGGGAGTAAAGAGAAAATGCAAGGACAAGAAGGGAATACAAACACAATATTACATTTACTCCGTATTAGGTATTTGTCTGATTGTTTTATAAAATTGAATTTATTTGATACCCTATGAGGTAAGTTCCAATTAATATGTCTATCTTTGTAACCACCATAAATGGTTATGAATGGTTATCTAGAAGATGCCAATTTTATACATAAGAAAGCAGACTCAGAGAGGCTGTAGTTTTAGTCACTACCTAGTATGGCTTCTCAAAGCAGAAAGTAGCAGGGATGTAGAAAGATGGGTGGAGAAAAGTTATTTTCACACTTAAAACTTAATATTTCTGGAAAAAAAAAGTTAGAAATAAAAATCCTTAATATTTCTGGGGAAGCTGGGATGGCTCAGAGGGATAAGATCTCACTTTGCAGCTGTGGAGTCTGAAGATTGAATCCCGGGCCCCGCCCATGTGGACCCACATGCTGAGCTGGGAAGTGCCCCAGTCAGTTCTTGCCGGGGCCTATGCGGGAGGCTCCCGGCCCAGTTCCTGCCTTGCGCAGCCCCGCGCCCACCTGTGGAGTGAAACTGTATGGAAAACTAATGCTGTCAACTATGGAGACTGCTCTGGGCCCTCCCCCTTCTCTCTGTCTCTGTATCTCTCTCTCTCTGTCAAAAACAATAAAAATAAATCTTTAAAAAAAAAAAAGATGATAGGATCTGACATTGGGTTAGGATATCGCCTAGTCTCTTAAACTTTAATTTTCTCATTTCTCTATGAGCGTAATGATGCCTACAATCACTTCTTGGGATCATCGTGAAGGTTAAATGAGATGTGATTCATACACAACAAAACCCTCACTATAATTCAGGCAGAGAGAGAGATGGGTGAATTCTCCATCGTCTCTTGATCTGGCTTTTCTCCTTCCTACATCTTTTTTTTCAGTGGAAAACTAACCTCATTTCTTTATCTGCATGGGGTCAAGGACAGGTCATTGAAGCAAGGGGCCAGCAAACTAGAGCCCAGAAGCTTAATCCAACCCACCATCTTTTTTGGATGGCCTGTGAGCTAGTAGTTTTTTCATTTTTAAATGGTTGGCAAAAACAGAGATCAAAAAACAAATAATATTTGGTGACACCTGAAAATTATATCATTCAAATATAAGGGTCTATAAATATCTATAAATACAGTTTTATCATAACACAGTTGTAGCCATTGTTGTTGTTGTTATTGTTGTTTTCTTTTTTGTGTTTGTTTATGGCTTCTTTTGTGCTAAGGGCAGAGTTGAGTATGTGAGAAACCATATGGCCTTCGAAGCCTAAAATACTTACTATTAGGCTCTTTATAGGAAATGTTTGCTGTCCCCTGATCTAAGCCACCATCAGATAATCCAGACCCCAGCTTCCCTTTCCATTAATCCAGAGGGATCCCCCCTTGAAGAGACCTATACAAGCCCCATTGCATCCTTCCCCAGCCATCCTACTTGTAAGGAGAACATTGCTTCCATTTTCCATCTTCGTTGTAATTCTTTGTCAATGAACACCAGCTCCGATTCAAAATATAGCCTCTCTTGGTGCAACCGTGAAAGAGTTTTTTTCTGAAGAGGAAAGGGAAGGCACAGACGGGGGGATCTGCAGAGAAAGACAGGAGCAGAAGGAGAAGCAGGAACATAAAAAGTCTTATTAATCGCGATGAAACCAAGAGCACACCAAAAAAGACTATACGTGCTGTCAGGTGGACACTGGACCTATCAGGAGGAGCACTTTATAAATTACATAGATGCCTACCTGCTGTATTGTATACATGAAAATAATATAAAATAACATGAAATGTCAACTATTACTTAAAAATATAGGGGAAGCCAGGATGGTACAGTGGGTTAGGCGCTCACTTTGCAGCCCGGGGGACCAAGAATCAAATCCCAGCCCTGGCCCGTGCGGACCCATATGCTGAACTGGGGAGTGCCCCCAGTTCAGTTCTTGCCGGGATGAGACCCCGGCCCAGTTCCTGCCCTGTGCAGCCCCACCCACCTGTGGAGTGAAACTATGTGGAAAAACCAATGATGTGCAGCTGTGGAGACTGCTCTGGGCCCTCCCCCTTCTCTCTGTCTCTGTCAAAAACAATAAAAATAAATCTTAAAAAAATGTGTATATATATATATATATATATATATATATATATATACACACACATATACACACACACACACACACACACACACATATATATATACAGGGCCCAGCAGGAGTAACGCCGTAACATAAGGTTTGCTTTGTCTCGCGCAAGATGGATGGCCATTTGAACATTTCACCTCAAATGTAAGGTGACCAGACGACCCGCTTTTGGCGGGACAGTCCCGATTTTTAACAATTTGTCTCGCGTCCCGTGGCGTTTTTAAAAAGTCCCGATTTTTAGGGGAAGCCGGGATGGCTCAGTGGGTTAGGCGCTCACTTTGCAGCGCCGGGGACTGAGGATCGAATCCCGGCCCCGGCCCATGCGGAACCATGTGCTGAACTGGGAGCTCCCCCAGTTCAGTTCTCTCTCTGTCTCTGTATCTCTGTCTGTCTGTCTGTCTCTCTCTCTCTCTCTCTCTCTGTCAAAAATAAATAAATAAATAAATAAATAAAAATATATTTACAAAACCAGTTCCTGGTGCCAAAACTTAAAAAAAAAAAAGAAAAGTCCCGATTTTTGGAAAGAATGCACGACAAGCTAGGGAACAGCAAGAGATAGACCAAATTTTTAATCAAGAACCCCCTCCCCACTGGTCAATGGTGTCCCGCTTTACCAATGTTAAAATCTGGTCACCTTACTCAAATGTCATATAGTGTGCTTGAGTGTGATAGTGTTATGTTACAGAATTACATGCTAATGATTTTGTAGTAAAAGCTTTGGGAGAGTGACAGCTCATAAAAAAGGAGTGCTACTTCTTCCGGGTGGGACTTCTGCTGGACTCTGTGTACATAGCCGTGGGATGTAGACTATAGCATATGCACTCTGGTCAATGGTGTTGTAATGGCTCTGTAACGTATCAGATGGGAAATAGACCTATTGGAGTTATCACTATATGAGGACTCTAAATGTCTAAGCATTATGTTCTCTTGTACATGTGAAATTAATAAAAACAATATTCTGTATTACACACACACACACACACACACACACACACACACACACACACACCCCAGGACATGCGTTTTCTACCACACCAAACTGTTTTCAAAATGGTTAAAACATGTAGAAAAGTCAGGAATTGGACTCAGGTTTATCCAACACTGAAAATCATGTAGCCAGCTGCTATTCATTGCACTATCTTGAACAGGACAGAAAACAACAGTTCTATCTCGTTTCAAATGGTACGTACAGTTAACCTACTGCCACCTTGAATTTAGCCCAGTGAGACGAGGCTGACCATAGTGCCATTTGAAATGGGACAGTGCCATTGTTTTCTGTTGTTTCCAATGGGACATCTGGTTAACCTAATCCTAGGCACCCGAGACAGTCTACCGGAAGGATACTTGCCCTGTGCAGTGCAGTACCGCCACCGGCCTTGGAATTTCTTGTCGAGGGAACACCAGTCATAGTTGCTGTGGACAGAGATACAGTTGTAGTGGATTATGTTGCCATACATAAATGGAAAGACACAGGTACTGTTAACAAACTCTGGAAAAGAGAAAACATGCCAAATGGCAGGCAAGTTTACAAAGGGCATTGATGTTTTAACCTCCATCGCGATTATCGGCACCATGTGTGGTCACCTACCACCCCCAAGACCTCACGTGGATGGTCTCACTAACTGTCTTCCCAGTGTGTGGCTGAACATCAAGGAGGTCTTACTTCAACTTCATCTGGAAGCTGGCTGGAGTAGCTGCTTTCTTTTCCATGTAAGTCCTTTAATGACTGTACACCCAATCTCCTAACCTGAGATTCTGGGTTTGTTTGTTTGTATAGTACCTTTTCTCTCTCTCTTCTAGAAAAATCAATCTCTTAGGCTGTCAAAGGTAGCTCCTAAGTATCTCTCAAAGTTATCTATGACAAAGTTATCTTCGTCACCACCTAGCATTGTGCCTTACCTTAACTATGGCAATAACTTATTTCTGATACTTTAAAACTATTTTCCCATTGTTCTTCATGCTGCAGGGAGAATGCTCTTCCTTAAATACTGACATGACCCTGCCACTAACCCAGTAGTAATGGCACATTGCTCTTAGGATAAAAAAATAACATCGAAATGGCTTATGATGCCCTACTTGATGTGGTTTCCTAAAATTGCTCCAGCCTCACCTTGGACCCACTTTCATGTGTTCTCTTGGCTCAAGCCTCATAAGGTATCCCAATTGTGCCACCATCTTTGTCGCCTTGGGGACAGGCATTACCTTCTCTGGTTGGCAGGAATACCACTCTGCTTTGCCTGTTTAGCTGCCTCTCACATTCAGCCTAAATGTGAATCCCCATGGTACTTCCTTGAACATCCAGATCCATTTGTATTGAACTTCCTTACAAGTTCCTTTTTTTAACCTCGTTTTTAAAAAGATTAATTAATTTATTTAGAGAAAGTGAGAGAGAGAAGAAGGGAGGGCCCAGAGCAATCCATAGTTGCACATCATTAGTTGGGACATGGCTTCAGTCTACACAGGTGGATGTGGGGCCACGCAGGGCGGGAACTGAACTGAGGGCCTCCTGCACAGGTGAGAACCTTCACCGCCAAGTTATCCCGGTGGTTACAGGTTGTACCACAGCTCAGCATATGGGTTTGCATGGGCCGGGGCTGGAAATCGAACCCCAGACATCTCAGTTGTGAGGCAAGCGCTCAACCCCTGAGGTATCCCAGCATCCTCCAGTTCCTTTTTCTTAACATTATTTAACATGTAATGACTTGTTCAGAGTCTTTCTCATTTGTCAGAAATGACTGCAGATATCCTGTTCAAAGCTAGACCCATATTATCGACTGATAGGGACTGATAGATAATAGAAACCTAATAAACAGTGGTTGGTCCTTCATAAACCTGATATAATTTTGACACAAGATTCATTTATTCTTGTAATATAGTAATTATTTATTATTTATTGATATACATTATTTCTATTTATTACTTAATAACAAGCATATTACTCCTTTTTAACAATTATGTTGGCACTTTAAAATTTTATTATTTAACTATATTGTTGTAATATTTACCAATTAAAAATTTTAATTATTATTAACAATTATTAGTTATCACTATATTCATTACTAATTAGTTATCACTTATCTATATAATAAGCTATTATTTAGTTTACTCTGTGATAGACACATTTACAAACACTAACACATTTAATGATGTCTTGACATCAGTCCAATTACTTGGATACTGTCATTAGTGTCCTCCTGAGGCCAACTTTGGTCCTCAGCACATGAGGCCTATACACAGAGAAACCCTGTGGTCCCCTGCTCTGAAAACAGCTTCCTTCTGACTCCAAAAGCAAGAGAGCTGACGGGCCACGTTTCCTCACCACATACTCCAGGCTATGTTGGCTTCACCCTCAAAAGAGTAATTGGTGATTGAAATAGCTAAAAAAAAACCAAGACAAAACAAACAAACAAAAACCACGAAAACCAACAAACATTTTCATAACCAAAGTGTCCCTTTAAGTGGTTTGACTATCCCAATACAGTGTCCCCACATGTCTATTTCTCTCTTGGAACTCCCAGCTTCATGAGAGCTAGAAGTTAGAACTGAGGACCAACTGTCTACATGTGGGTATGGTCCAACTCTCCAAGATCGGAGACCCTGCGGCACAGTCATCTATGGTCAACCCATAGGAGCTCCTGGATTAATTTTTTAACTTAAAAAACAGATGCAACGAAGATGCTGGGATAGCTCAGTGGTTGAGCGTTTGCCTTGTAATTGCGAGGTCCAGAGGTCCCTGGCCCCGGCCCGTGGAAGCTCCATGTGCTGAACTGCAGAGCAACTGGTAGCCACTGAGATGGCTCAGCAGCGAAGGTGCTCACCTCCCACTTGGGAGGCCCCCAGTTCAATTCCCTCCTGAGTGTCCCCACATCCACCTGTGTGAAATGAAACCATGTCATAGCTAGTGATGTACAGCTATGGAGACTGCTCTGGGCCCTCCCCCCTTTTCTCTCTCTCTTTCTCCTCTCAAACAATAAAGTAAATCTTAAAAAAAAAAAAAAAAAGACAAAATATTACATGTAGCATCCCATTTATCTGAAATGTCCTGAAAAGACCAATCTAAAGAGAGAAAGCAGGGAAGCCGGGAAGTGGGTTAAGTGCTCACTTCGTAGTGCCCGGGACCAGGGATCAAATCCCGGCCCCGGCCCGTGCGGACCCATGTGCTGAACTGGGGAGTACCCCCAGTTCAGTTCTCTCTCTGTCTCTGTATCTCTCTTTCTCTCTGTCAAAAATAAATAAATAAATAAAAAATATATAAATGTCTACTATGCTGTATACATGAAATTAATATAATATTGAATGTCAACTTTAATTGAAAATAAAATATTTTTTTAAAAAAAGAGAGAAAGCAGACAAGTGGTTGCCTGGGAATGGGAATAGGAGGTGGCAAATGAACACAAAGGATCTTCTTGGGGTGACAGAAATGCTCTAGAATTAGATTGAGATGATGTTTACACAACTCTGAAATTTTACTAAAAATCATCAAGTGGTACACTTAAAATGGGTGAATTTTATGGTATATAGATTACACGTCTACAGAGAAGACCTAAATGTAACAACCAAGCAAACAACAAGACCCACAAATGCTGATGTTAGTCCCAACAAAGACTGCTTTTCTGGAGGGCTGACTAGAACTTGGCTGCCAAGACCAGGGAGGGCCTTTTGTGCCCGAAAAATAGCAAAGGTAAACGGCAGAAGCGTGCAAGCAATTTTCAGGAATAGGTGTGGGTGTGGACTAACATTTCAGATCCTAACTAAGAAAGAGGTATCTCCTCACCTGGAATTAGAGGTTGTAAATGGGCAGTCAGTTCTGAAAGAAACAGAATAGTGGTTAAAATTTAGACCACTTCCTGAAATACTCCATTCCTAGATTAATGGCTATTAAAAGTATGTTGAAGTTCATGTAGCTAACTGCTCTCCTATTGCAGAAAAACCTTAACTATCACATGTTGGATGACTTATGATTACTTCTAATTGGTGGTGGTGGTGGTGGTGGTGGGGTATCTCACATCTACCCAAGACACAGCCTGTTAATTCAGGTATGAGCTCTGAGTATTCCAAAGGTCTTCCTTTGAGTAAGGTAGGGTAAATCTGACGTCACTCAACTTCCATCCATTGGTTGAAATTCCACAAGTCTGGAAGTTGGAGGGGCCATCCTAGCTCTTACCTCCATGTCAACATTTCAGGAAAACAACCTGTTCATTGTGAGAGCCCTGAATGTCCCTGGCAGTCTCGGGGATTCTGTTTGGTTTTTGATTCCTAGAAAATTTTGCTCTTTTATCGTCTCTGAGCTTGTTTCAAGGGTATGTGTCTTGGTAGCATCACCACCATACAGCACAGTTAGACCTGGTTAGAGATTAGAAAGGCAGTATGAAGACCTCTTATTCAGTAACATTAGCTGATCTTTAATTGGACATTCCTGTGTTCCAGTCATTGTCCTCAGTTGACCTTCACCACAGCCCTATGAAGGAGAGATTGTAATTGAGAACTCTCTTCTCTCCATTCCCCAAAAGGTTACAGATGAGAAGATACAGGCAACAGAGAGAGAGAATGTGAGTTTATGTGACCACCAGCTCTATGTTTTCATTCAAGACATCTGACTTTGGAGACTGTGATCTGAGCACAACATTGATATTACCTTGGGAAGGTCACTTACCTGTGCAAGGAACTCAATGCACATGCCTCACTTTCTTTATCTTTGATATAATGATGCTAATTTATAGGTTTGCTCAGACTCTAACTCAGGAAGTACTGTGTGGGGAGTATGGTACCTGTAGTAGCTGTGAGGGGCCCTGCTCTTCAGAAAATAGTGAACAACTGAAAGTAACAAAGAAACAAAATCTCACGGACACAGTCAACAGTTTAGTGGTTACCTGAGACTAAGGGAGAAGAGGGTGGGAAAGAAGAGAGAGGGAGCTAAATACAGGGTGATGGAAAGAGTTGTATACCTGGAACCTATGTAATTTTTACTAACCAATGCAATTCTAATAAATTTAACAATAAAATACAAAATAAACATAAGTAAATGAAGCGAAAAAAAAGAAAAAGAAAGTAGCTAACAAGATGTCAATGTTTTTGAAGTTGTGGTTAAATAATGCTGGGATAGCTCACCAGGTTGAGAGCTTAGCACCTTGCAACCACAAGGTCAGTGGATTGAATCCTGGCCCCAGCCCGTGCAAACCCACAAGCTGAACTGGGGCACAACTGGTAACCGCTGAGATGGCTCAGGTAGTGAAGGTTCTCGCCTCCCATGCAGGAGGCCCCCAGTTGAGTTCCCGTCCCTTGCGGCCCCACATTCACTTGCGTGGAATGAAACTATGTCACAATTAATGATGTACAACTATAGAGACTGCTCTGCTCCTCCCATCCCTTCTCTCGGACAATAAGATAAATCTTAAAAAAAAGATCAGTTATTATGGGTGGTTTCCTAGGTGCCTGCCTCTCTCCTTAGCGCCTAATGCTAATTACCTTAAGCAAGGGAATGGATGCTTGCAATAGCCCTATAAAGCTGGTATTATTATATTTATGTGTAGAGGTTATGCATTATTAATGGTTATCTCATTTTGTAGATACAGAAATGGAGGCTTAGAGAGGGAAATCGCTTGTTCAAAGCCACTGAATTGAGAAATTGGTGAGGTCCTCAGGCTCCAGAACCTGAACCTTTAAAGTAACTCTGCCTTTGGAGGGCGCTGTTTTGGACCCCAAAACTCCTCTAGGAGGTGCCGCTGCAGAGTGGAGCCTCCTCCCTGTGAGGGTTAGGGTCATTTGAGGATCAAACCATGGGTACTTACATTGTGTTATAAATGCCAGAAGTCACTGGGCAAGTGTTCTGCTTTGTCCAGTCAGGGCGGCTAACCTTTAAAACCTTTCATCTCTGCTCTAATTCCCACAGCCTCCCCCTCAGTGTACAGATGAAAGAGCGGAGATACTTTCATTTAAACATTGTTCACACAGTTAAAAATGGGTGCAGCCCGGACTCAGGATCGGCTCTGTCTGGTTCCAGGACCTAAGGAAACTTTTTTTTTCAGACCATGTGCCCCCAGAAATGGTCTTTTGTTATTTCATCTATTAATATTCCCCAACATGACCAAATCCTCACAGATTTTCTATCCTTACACCTTGTGTTGTCACATGCACCTCTGGCCTAACGTTACCATTTTACCTCCTCCTCCAGCTAAGTAATGAGGATGCAGAACCACCACCCTCAGTACCAATTGAGGACTCCATGTATCGAGACAGAGAAAACCAAAGGCAGCCCCCGGTACCCAAGAGCTGACCTGACACAGCGTAGCCATGTCATTGTCCTGCTAGATGTAAACAATCTCACAGAATCACAACCTCAGACAAGCTTACTCTGAGATCTTGAGAAAAGAAGGTAAGGCAAGTCCATTTCAGAATTTTGCCTGAACAGTCAAAAACAAGGTCACTGTGTCACAAACGATCAAAGACCTGCGCCTTGGCTGAAATGAACAACAGCTGCTTCTTTAACCAGGACACCTTTCTCCTGCTGGCCGGCCATTTCTGGAGAGTTATTGAGATACCAGGAGTGGAATGGCCCACCGCGTTCCAATACCATCCATTGTTGAACAAATCTAGCTTCCTTAACCTCATCCCCTCCAACTTTCCTAACCAAAGCCTAAACTCTAGAATAGGTTCTAACACCCTCTTGCTTAAAACCCCAAGGTGACTCATTTTACTCCAATGAGTGAAACACCCAACTTGTGCAACTTCTGTGCGTTCCTGGTGGCCTTGGGCTGCCGGAGTGGACAATGCCAAGGGAGTGCCTGATCTTTTTGGCTTCAATCCTTATGAAGACTAAGAGAGATAAAGATCACTTTCTCTGTTGAATTTATTTGTTTTCTGGGGACACCATTCACACGGTTCAAACTTCAAACAAGTTGTAGAAAGGGAATTGGAAAAGTCCTCTCGCCCTCCCTGACCCCAGCCACCCTCTCACCCTCCCCACTTTTGTGAAACCTACAGGGGTAGTTTGTGAATATCGCAGAGCATGCATTAACATTTTATTCCTTTTTTACAAAAAGGATAGCCTAGCCTACATACGGCTTAGGTTGGACCTTGCTCCCTTAACAAAAGATCTTGGAGTACTTTCCAAAACAATACATAACAAGTTTCCACGTTCTCTTCTATTTTTACTGTTGTAAGAACACTTAACATGAGGTCTACCCTTTTAAGAAATTCGTAAGTGTACAATACGGAATTGCTAACTCTAGGTACTATGTTGTACCACAGGTTTCTAGAATTTATTCGTCTTGCATGACTGAAACTTATACCCTTTGAAAAGCAACTCCCCATTTCCATTTCTTCCCAGCCACTAGCAATAATCGTTCTACTCTCTGTTTCTATGAGTTTGACTATTTTATATACAGCATATCAGTGGAATCATGAAGTATTTGTCCTTCTGTGACTGGCTTATTTCACTCAGCATAAGGTCCCATAGGCTTATCCATGTTGTCACAGATGGCAGAATTTCTAAGCTTCCTGTTTCTTTTCTTTTCTTTTTTTTACATGAAAAGTAATTTTATTTTTATTTAACCTTAAGCCTGCCAATTTCTTTCCTTGAATGGCATTTATCTTCTGTTTGATTCCCAGCTGCATTCATATTGGAAACTTAGTGAAAACTAAGTGATCCCACTTTGAAGCTATAACTCTATGACTAATATGTTTTGAATATGTTTATCTGTATGCCACATAAACTTTAGAAACTTTTAATATCTCCTCTTTCACAGAAATTCTCTATGTTGATGTAGTTTGGTTAATCAAGAAAACTGAAGGCTAAGGTCCGGAAAGCTAACTTCCTTAGAGACAAAATGTTTTCCAACTACCACATAAATAAGAAATCTTTCAAATACCAATGTCTTTAACTGTATAATGAACTCGAATTTAATGGTTTTTACTCTCACTACTTCACTTTAAACAATGACCTATTAATTTAAGCAATTATTATAATAATAATAATTAAGTACCTTTTCTGAAAATTTCAGAGTAAAAAAAAAAGTAAGTGATGCGTTGAAGATACTTTTCTACTTAAAATATTTCAGCCTTCACACATGGCCTCTGTATTGAAATGGATAGGAATTTTTCCAATTAACTGCCAAATCTTCTCAGAAACTGTTTTTAAAAAATCATCTTCGGAATAGTTTGAATGAATGCAAAAACTAGTTCGTAAGTCCCTGTTACATAATCATCAATTTTAACAAGTCTCCTAGATATTGTTCAGTATCCATTTTCTTGATGTCAATAAGCATAGAAACATTTTGGAGAGAAGAGGACATTTAATTACATCCATTTCCTGTCAACACACGCGTTGTTTAATGATGGTTACACTGGTTGGCAGGAGGCTCTTCGCCCAAGGCTCCCATGGTCTTCCTGGTATCGTTTTTCTTTGCAGACTTAGCTCATTCTCAGCCTGAAGAATCACCTCTTCTATTTGGCCACCCTGTAGTGGGTCTTCTAGTTTTTTAACATGTGTGTCTGCTTTAACCTTAGCCGGCTTCACATTTGTAACCTGTTCTGTATACTTTCTATATGCTGTATTTTGAGAGACCGGCTCAAGAACGACAAGAATCTTTGTGTACAAAATTCTTAGCCTCTCGTGGGGACTCTCACATACAGTCAGACCCACAAGGCCGTGGTCTTCTTCAGCACACCCACCATGACAGCACTGCTTCCTCTTTCTTAAAGACTATTAACATTTTTTTTTTAAGATTTATTTTATTGATTTTTGACAGAGAGAAACAGAGACAGAGAGAGACAGAGAGAAGGGGGAGGGCCCAGAGCAGTCTCCATAGTTAACAGCATTAGTTTTCCATATAGTTTCACTCCACAGGTGGGCATAGGGCTGCGCAGGGCAGGAACTGGGCTGGGAGCCTCCCACATAGGCCCTGGTGAGAACTGAACTGGGGGCACACCACAGCTCAGCATGTGGGTCCACATGGGCAGGGGCCCAGGATTCAATCCTCGGTCCCTGGGGCTTCAAAGCGAGCGCTCAACCTGCTGAGCCATCCCAGCTTTCCCTATTATTATTATTATTATTATTATTTAATTGTTGAGTTTATTGGGGTGGCATTGGCTGGTAAAAACGACATACCGGTAGGTTCCAGGTGTGCAATTCTACATGACAGCGTCTACATATCACCATCCTACAGATGAGAAGGCTGAGGCTAAGAGAGCGGCAAAGTTACTTGGCCAGGCTCACCCAACCAGCAAGAGGCAGAACAAGGATTTGAACCCAGGACTCTCCAGATCCTCTCATTCTACACCAACCACCGTGCTGTGTTTAGAACGTGTTATGGACAGTGGGCAGAAAATATTTCCTGCCCATCTCACCTCAAACCACTGCGTGCCTCACCCCAGGCCCTTCCCTCCTCTGTCCTCTCCCCTCCCTCCCCCACCCCACCGTCTCACCTGCATTCAGTCCATTGGCGCAGAGGACCAGGCACAGCCAGCCGGCCAGCGCAGCCATCACCTTCGATGGCCTGCAGAGGGCAGTCACCATAGCAAGGGCCGCCTCTGACTTTATACTCTCCGGTTTCTGCCCCTCCTACTCGAACTGCTCCCACATCACACAGACTTCCTCCAGAGCCTTTTCCATCTCGGGTGCAAAGAAAAACTAGGATGCATGCTGAAAGTGTGGTCGCCGGACCATCCCCTGCCACCGTGTTAGAAGTACAGAGCCATAGGCTCCACTGCAGACCCGCTGAAGCTGGGGTGGGACCAGTCCCCTAGGCTGTAACAAGCCCTCCGGGTGGAGTAGGTATTTGCTAACGTGTGAGAAACACTGTGCTATATGTAGCTTGCTTAGTGCTTTCATATCATTTACTCCCTTGATTATTATTTTTTTATTGGAAGTCCAGAGAAAAAGGCAAAGCTAGTTCTAGCCTCCTGGATAAATAAGGCTCAGAAAGGCCAAAGATTGTGGCTGGGGTCAGCCAGTATGTGGAAAGACAGCGTTTACTCCCAGCTCCAAAGTGTGAGCTTTAGAATTCCATCCACCGTCTCTGGAGGGATCTGGGGAGAGCAGAGGAGGCAAGAGCACTTTATAAGGGAGATAAGGGATTGGAAGAGTGAGTACCATAACGAGAAGGGTGTCCTAGTGGGCCCGCAGGGCCACCCAATATAAGAAACAGACCGTCCCAGAGATCATGCATCATGACAGCGTCAGGAAGGGAGGGATTAAGACTCATCCTGTATAGCATCTACCTGTACTAACATCTTTTTGGACATTCCGTCCATTATGCCCATTTGTAAACATGTAGGGACCAGGTATTGGTTAGAAACACATTTGCCTTTTTCAGGTAGAGATGAGAAGATAGAATAAGAGAGAAGTAGAGAAACTGATGAAGACGAGGCGCCTCGAAAGGCCGAGTGTCTCCCGCCTAACCTGGAGGCTTTTGCTTTTTGTTCTGTTGGTGAACAGATGCATCTTAACACAGCGCCCAGCCTCTCTGCAGGTAATGAGGCCTCCTGTCCCTCAGGAGTAAGCTTCGCCTACGGGAGCTGAGAGCAGTCTCACACAACTTCGTGATGTGGGACTTGTATCCCCCCCATGGGGAAACTGAGGCTCAAAGAGGCGACATAGTCTGTCAAAATTGCATGACTTGTGGAGAAGAGCACAGATGCAATCCAGGCAGTTTGACATCAAACCCTCCTGCTCCACCCTCACTTCCTCCCCCAGTGTCATCCAAGTCCTACCCGTGAAGAGCCTTCATAGGAAGCCTGTCTCTTCAGAGTCACAGGTTCAATTCTCACTCTGTCCTTGTCCCCAAGACCTTGCTTCTGACACTTGCTAGCTGAGTGATGCTGGGAAGTTCTCTTAAAATCTTCATGCCAGATCACGAAAGTGTTTGAGCTACATGCATCCAATTGGAGAGCCCAGCAAACATTCTTTTTCTTTGTTCTTTTTGAGTTAATTCCAGTTAATTATAGTCCGTCACATCATAGTGTCTGATCCACAACCACCACTCTTCAAGACACATACAAAGTCAGTGGGCATGTGAGGGCAGTTTTCCACATCTCTTACGTAAGAACTTAAAATTTGTGGTAGGCATCTGAGCTTTTGTTACTTATTAGGGAAGACAGTGCATCTTAGACTTTTATTTCTCTCTCTCTCTCTCTCTCTCTCTTTTTGGTGAATTTTACAAAATGCTCTTAATTCTCACTGTGACTTCTCCCAAAGATAATGGGAAGTTATATTCCTGCATATTCCTGATTTGCAGGGGTGGGGAGAAACAGGTGCAGAGTTGGGAAGGCACATTCTAGAGATGCCCCCCTAGAGGCAAGGCCAGGACACCCTGAGCAGGACCCAGAACACCCTACGCGCTGGGAGGGCGATGTGGACAGCAGAGAGAACCCATTATTTCTTTCTTGCTCAGCTGAATAGTCATTGTGCCCCAAAGGCACTCAACCAACTGTGATAAAACATTCTTCAGAACCGAAGTTGGTATCGAGCCAATAGAAAACCCATCTACCAAAGTCATAGACCTACCAAGTGGCTGAGCTGGACTGGGGCTTTGGAGGTCTCCGGCGAACAGCACTCGTCCTGGGGAAACTGGAGAGGAATGATTGATGATTCCAGGAGAGAGGGGACTAGCCGGGCCTTGGTTGTCGCGTCTGCAAAAATGAAAAGATAGACTGGATTTGGATGCAGAAGGTCAACTTGCAAGCCAGTCTGGAACCAGTGGAAAATATATGAACATTAGTATTGATAGACTGACTTTCAAACCCTGGATTTCCCACTTCTTAGTTAGGGACCCTATAGCTAAGTGACCTACACACTCTCGTTCCCAGGGGTGGTTTAGTGTCTGTGTTTCATAGACACACAGTACAAGAGGAACAGATGGTCTCCAACCTTTATTATTAGTAGTTCTTACTTGCTTTTTCTTTTTTAAGATTTATGTTATTGTTGTTTTTTTAAAGATTTATTTTATTGATTTTGACAGACAGACAGAGACAGAGAGAGACAGAGAGAAGGGGGAGGGCCCAGAGCAGTCTCCATAGTTGTGCATCATCAATTTTCAATATGGTTTTATTCCACACAGGTGGGCGGGGGCCGTGCAGGACAGGAACCGGGTTGGGGGCCTCCCGCCTGGGAGGTGTGTCCCCTCAAGCCAGGGGCCGAACTGGGGGGTGAGAACTGAACTGGGAGTCTCCTGCATGGGAAGCACACCCCAGTTCAGCATATGGGTCCACATGGGCCAGGGCTGGGACTCGATCCTTGGTCCCTGGGGCTGCAAAACAAGTGACCAACCCGCTGAGCCATCCCGGCTTCCCTAAGTTCTTACTTTTAGGAGTTAAATATTTGGGGAGAAGAGACATAAGTCTTCCTGAAACCCCGTGTATTTGTCTGCCAGGGCTGCCATCACAAAATGCCACAGACTGGACGGCTTAAACGACATGCGTCATCTTCTCACAGTTCTGGCAGCTAGAAGGCCATGATCCAGGTGCCAGCAGACTTCAGGTGAAGGCTCTCACCTCCTGGCTTGCAGATGGCCACCTTCTTGCTGTGTCGTCACATGGTCTTTCCTCTGTGCTCAGAGAAAGAGAGATCTCTGGTGTCTCTTTGGGTGTCAACATATGAATATTTGGGGAGGAGGACACATTTCAATTCATAACACCCCAATTCACCTCTTCAAAATGAGATTGTTGGTCTCAGCCTCATTTACTTGAGATCACAGGTATGGTGACCAGGGGGCCTGGGGTGGGGGAATTGGGGAATTGCTGGTTAAAGGACACACATTTTCAGTTATAAGATGAGTAAGTTCTGGAGACTTAGTGTATGGCATGGTGGCTACAGTTAATAATACTGTATTGTGTACTTACATTTTCCTAAGAGAGTAGAGCTTAAGTACTCACACACACACACACACACACAAGAATGGTAGTAGCACTGCTGGTGGGAATGTAAACTGGTACAACCACTATGGAAGGCTGTATGGAGATTCCTCAAAAAATTACGAATGGAATTACCATATGACCCACCCATCCCTCTACTGGGCATCTACCCAAAAAACCTGAAAACCTTAATCTTTAAAGATGTTTGTACCCGCATGTTCATCGCGGCACTGTTCACAGTGGCCAGAACATGGAAACAACCACAATGCCCTTCGATAGATGACTGGATAAAGAAGATGTGGTACATTTACACAATGGAATACTACTCAGCGATAAGAAATGATGAAAAACAGTCATTTGTGGCAACATGGATGGACCTAGAGACTATCTTATTAAGTGAAATAAGTCAGACTGAAAGAATCAGGAAACATATGACCTCACTTATAGGTGGAATATAAAACTGAAAGAAACAAAGACACAGAGACCTATGGACACACTCAATAACTTGGTGATTGCCTGAGGGAAGGGGAG
>PVKE010022063.1:0-25903 GCA_004027555.1 Craseonycteris thonglongyai
GGGGGGAGGGAGGGTAGTAGGGGGAGGTGGGAGTGGGCACCAGATGTATGGTGATGGAAGGGAAGCTGATTCTGGGTGGTGGGCACATGGTGCAATGCAAGAATGATGTGATGGGGACTTGTTCATCTGGAAACTATCTGATTGTTACCAACCAATGCCACCCCATTATATTTAACAATAAAAAAATAAAATAATAATAAAAAAGATATGATTAAAAAAATCATAATAATGGAGAAAGATATAATTTAAATAGTGATCAATAGATAATAATATTAAAGACAACTGATCTGGATATAGATCACAATATATGCCAGTCACTATTCTAACTACTTTCACATTGATTCATTAGTGTCCTGAACTAGCCCATGAGGTAACTATTATATCATCTTCACTTCTACAATGAGTAATTAGAGGAAAATTAAATACCTGCTCAATACATTTTTAATTTTCCAGATTTCAAATTATTTTTAAGATTACATACCTGTAGAGAACACATTTTAAAAGAACTAAATAATTTAAACTAACATCTAGTGGCGTTGACATTAACCTGTATTTTCTAGAATTAATTCTCAAATAACAGGCTTGCTTTGCTTCTTCTACCTTAATGTGTGGCAGAGATACAAAAGTTTTTTTTTTCTCCTTCATTTTTCAAAAAGTATCACATGATGAGAGATGATAATTTTATTAGTGGGTAAACACTCAATATATTTTAAACCTTCTCACTGTTCTTCATTCAGTTCTTATATCTACCAAACTTGATCAAATATTACTAAAAAAACTTTGGATCTGAAAATTTCAATGAATTTGACAGTTGGCCTGATATATAATCTGGTTATCACTTCATGAATTGCAATTCTGTGAATTTGTTATTTTGTAGCTTAATGCAAATGGTGACTACTAACATTTTTTTTTAATCTGAATTTGGGATGTTAGGATAGCTTAGCAGTTGAGTGCTTACCTCACAATTGCAAGGTCTGGGGTTCAATTCCTGGCTCCTGTCCATGCAAAGCTCCTATGCTGAACTGCAAAACAACTAGTAACAACTGGGATGGCTTGGTGATGAAGATTCCTACCTCCCATGTGGGAGAGCCTCAGTTTTGTTCCCACCCCATGTGGCCCCAACCCATCTTTGTAGAATGAAACCATATCATAACTAATGATGTACAACTATGGAGTTTGGACACTGCTCTGGGCCCTCCCCTACTCTCTCTCTCTCTCTCTCACCTTTTCTCAAAGAATCAAAATATTTTTTTAAACAATTTTAAATTTTAATAGTAGGTATTTTCACTATAGAATTGAAAATAGTAAATTTTGGAAAAAATATACATATGTATAAATATTTATAAGTAATCCAACCACAAACTTGTATTCCAAGTTCTATCTTTGGCATTTGAGTGTGTCTGAATTATATTTCTGCATATATCTGTATCAATACAGATCTATATAAATGTGAATATACATACAAATCTTATATATATATATATATATACACACACACACACACACACACACACACATAGTAATGAACACATACAACAGAAAGTATCTTGTTATATTTTCAAATTAAATAAATAATACACTCTTTAGTAAATATAATTAAATAGTACAAAGGATATGGAATAAAACTTAGTCTCTTTTCATTCACATTATTATGTTAGTTCAGTTAGGTATTTAGTGAGCTCTGTTATAGCTTACACCGTACTAAAAGTTGCAAAGAGATGGTTTCTTTCCTCAAGGATTCAATGTTTCTCTGAGAAAAGAAGAAAGTATAACAGGATTATTTTTAGATGACATCATTAAGAAAGAACAATGAGAAAAAAAATGGTTATTTGATGGAGGTGTTGAAAAATATGTAGAATTAGAAAAGTAAAATTTAATTGCTGAGATAAACATGTAATTAGATCATTTGTTAAAATAATTATAATAAATAAGGTATTACATCTCAGTTTTTATTAATCTACTCTGGCTGCTATAACAAAATACTGCAGAGTACATGGTTTAAACAACAGGCATTTATTTCTCACAATTTTGAAGACTAAGATTTAGATCTGTCAGTACAAGATCAAAATGCCAGTAGATTGATGTCTGGTGAAGACTTCTTTATGATTAGCGGATGGTCACCTTCTCATCATCCTCAATGGCAGAGCGAAAAAGAAACCTTCCTCCTGTCTTTTTGTAAAGCCATTAATTATGTCCCACCATGATGATCTCATCTAACCTTAGCTCCCAAAGCTCCCTCTCATTTTGAATCAGGGCTTCAACATATGAATTGGGGACAGGGGAAAACAATTCAGTTCATAACAAAGTTCTCAACAAAATCATCAGAAATTGAGTATGTATATGACTTTCTTCATAAAATTTTCTAAATGGGGAAAAATACCTTATCCTGCAACAAAAGTCAACTTCATAATGTTCTCATGAGGACTAAATAAAATCAGATAAAATATGTAAAGCTCTTTACACCAGTCAAGCTGTCAAAAATGGTTTGACCTTTATAGTATTAGCTGTCAGCCAGAAATTTGTGATACATTATCTAATTCTTTTTTCAAAATAACTGCTATTGGGAGCAATTCTTCTTTTAGAGTGAAGAGAGTGAGACTCAGAGGAATGAACATCTTACTAAAGCCACGTAGTTCTTCAGGGGTAGAGTTAGAATTAACACCGTTGTCTCAAAGCCCAGGTTTTATATATTAAATCAAGATACCACTTTGTTTTCAGTTATTGGTGACTTACAGTGTCAGTCATATATCTAATATTTTTACAATTCTAAAAATTATTGGGCACAAGAAATATAATAAAATATAGCAGAAAATGGGCCACTTTTAAAAGGTGAGGATTCATAGTATTCATCAATTTTATTGCTGAGTTTCGTGATTACCATGTGGTGACAGTAGGATGTGAAAATGGAAATATAACACTCTGTGACTTTTAAGGAAATTGATATCATATAAGGTGTACAATATTATTTGGCATCAGAAAAAAAAAAAACACGTCAGATTTAATGAGCAGGAAAAAAGACCCATTTTCCCAGAGAACACAATAGGCTTAAAAATATATAGGGATGTTGAAGCAGATAAATAAGCCTAGTGGAAAAGTAGATAAATGCTTATGGGAATTAAGGCATTTGAGTGCCAGTTAAGGAAAAAAAGCTGTAAGGAATACTTAAACCTAGATACGTTTTTATTATGACCCGTCTACTAAAATAAATTATCAGATAAATGTATACCCTCGCTGAGTTTAGTCTTATAATATAGAAAATTTCCTAAGAGTCTAAGAATGAGGAAGGTTTTATTTCCACCATCATAGGAGGTGCTAGTGTATTTAAGAAAGCAGACTGAAGTCAAACATCATACTCGTTGTATAATATTATTAAAATTTCTTAATCACTTTTTGATTTAGTTATGTTTTGTTTTGCTTTAAACTCATAAAATGAGAATAATAATGTTATTTTCTGGTTGCTTTATTGTTTACATTAGATAAAAATAAAATTTGCAGAGTGCTGGGTTTTGCATGTATTCATTACTTAATGAAACATCGTTATAGCCTTAACTATTTCTACTTATTGTATGCTACATTACGTCAGAGCCTTCCTTGTCTTTTTCTTTTTTTTTTTTAAGATTTATTTTATTATTTTTGACAGAGAAAGAGACAGAAACAAAGAGAGACAGAGAGAAGGGGGAGGGCCCAGAGCAGTCTCCATATTTGTACGTCATCATTTTTTGACCTAGTTTCATTCCACACAGGTGGGCCGAGGAGCCGCACAGGGCAGGAACCAGGTAGGGGCCTCCCACATGGGAGGCATGCCCCCATAAGCTGGGGGCAGAATCAGTACCCTCCCACATGGGAAGCTCACCCCCATGAGAGCCGAACTGGTGGCACACCTCAGTTCAGCATACGGGACCACATGGGCTGGGGCCAGGACTGGACCCAATCCCTGGACCCTGCGGCTGAAAAGCAAGCACTTAACCCACTGATCCATCCCAGCAACCCCTTCCTTCTCTCTTTTAAAAAACACCTTGAAAGATATATTGCATTATGGTTGAGAAGGACTCAGTAAAAACTGTTCTTGTTCCTAGTCACACAGCTAAAGCTTCTAGATGGTGAGTCTCATCAAGCAAAGTAATTGAGCAGTTCCATAAAGAAAAATATACGAGGGTTGTCCATGAAAAATGCAGCCCAAAATGTTTATGTTTCTGGATACTTTCCAGACAGCCCTCATATATATTGAGCTTCTCAGGTGTGGAGGTGGTCAATTAGGGCAATCTGCTAAACTAAAAGTAACAATCAAGACTTTATTAATTTACTGTGATAGTGTAAGCAAAATGTCAATAAGATAGGCACTGGTTCCCTAGTGCTCCATTATCTCTCCCACAGAAAGGTAATCGAGAGGTTGAGATGGCATACGGCATAGGTGACCAGAATCATCTCAGTTCAGAGGATCACTGAAGATGTCTGCCTTTTTATGGACCCAAGAAGCTAGAAGATAAAGCGGGGGAAGGGCTAACACCAGAAAAGAATTGAGAGTGGACAAATGCACCTTAGTCAAGGCATTCTGATAAGAAGTCCTCAGAATGGAGGTGCCTGAGCTAGAGGTATAAATATACTTATGAATTTGACTGGTTTCAGTGAGCCCAAGACCTTGACTGAAACTCTCTCTTGAGACCAATGTACTGGCGATATGCCAAGGTTAGTGTGTGGACAGTAGTTTTCCCTCATGAGGCTTGCTAGGCAATGACATGTAATTGCCAGTGGGCAGGCCTGAAAAATCACACAGAATTTGGCCAGGAGTTGAACTTCTCAATATTTACAAATACTTTGCATATACTACATTCTGTTGCATTGTACTTAACTATAAACAAAGAAAATAATAAAATAACTTTTATAACTAATTATGTCTTTTTCACTCCACAAAAAATTTAATGTCGACTTTACAAAACAAACACAAACCAAAATATACATATTTTCTACATAAAAATACATTTAAACAAGATAGATGCTGCTTAAGGTGTGTAAAACTTCAATATTTTGCTGTCATTTTCATGCCAATATCTATGTCATCAGGGGCCCAAAATAAAAGTAAATCCTGTTTGTTTTTATGTATTGAAATTGTATATCTGCAAAGATAGGCAATAAGAGTAATAACTAATAATAAGGACTATGTTTTTTGAGCACTTACTGTGTGCCTGGTACTTCGTTAGATGTTTGTTTTTGTTTTTTGTATGTAATAATGTAGAATCAGAAAAAAACTTCATTTTTTCCCCATTCTGCTTCATATATCTATAAACGTACTCAGTGCACTATTTTATCCCTGACATTTGATTGTTAAGGCAATATCATGATCTTTTTTTTCACTCTTAGATAATAAAATAGAAATATCCAGACCAGTTTAATTCAGCACTCAACATTATTTAGCACTGAAGCTTCTCCCCTTTTCCAGTTTGGCATATTCCTTTCAGCAGTGAAGCCCACAGTGGGGAAGGAGGATGTGATGGGCTTCACAATTATTATACTTAGATATAGGCTGCCCTTTCCCCCTTCATAGTACTTCAGATCTCCAGAATTGGAATTGAAAAGAAGAGGTAAATCAAGGAAAGGTTTTCACTAATTAGCACTAAATAATGTGGCTCAGATATCCTCTAGGTTTTGTTGTTTCAGCTGAAATGAAAAGAATAAGGGGAAAACGTAAGCTTTTAGTTGTATCAAGGTTAGCACACAACAGATGATTCTCCGCTGCTTTCTGTTTCTGGTAATAAAATGCTATTTAACAATCCCCAATCTTTCTCAAGATGCTTTAACTTGAATTTTAGTGGCATCGCTTCTTTTGTCTTCGGGGGAAAACAAACAAACAAACCAACAAACCAAAAATTAACAAAAGACATTCTGTTAAGCTCAGATATCTGACAGTGCAAAAATTATAAGACTTTGTGACTCCAATTCAGTATATAGCAGTATTTTTCCAGTATAAAAGAATCTGCATGTTACATCTTCAAGCTATTTTTCTTCTGAGAATGTTGAACAAAAGTGTATGGTATTTCAGTATCATACGTGACATTGCTAGTAGGTCTTACATAGGAGAACACTTGTTATTAATGTGGTTAAAAAATTTCCCATGTAGTTTCAATCCATTTCAAGAGTTTCCTTTTCTCTCTCTGTCTTAAAACAAAAGAAGAAAGAAGCATTAAAGACAGAGAGGGAAGAAAAAAGGGGAGGGAGGGAGGAAGGAAGGGAGGGAGGAAAGCAGGCAGGCAGGAAGGCAGGCAGGCAGGCAGGCAGGAAGGAAGGAAGGAAGAAAGGAAGGAAGGAAGGAAGGAAGGAAGGAACTTTAAAATTCAACTTTTCTGTGGCCAGTCCATAGAAATTCTGTTGTGTAATAAGAAACATTATTACCTATCTCTACTTCATGGGGGAAAAATATCTCCTAAAGAAGCAATTTTAGGGATGCTGGCTTAGATCAGCAAGTTGAGTTCTTGCCTTGTAATTGCAAGGTCTGGGGATTGAATTATGATCCTGTCCCACGAGAACCCATATTCTGAACTGTGGCACATCTGCTAACCACTGGCATGGAGGCAAAGGTTCTCATTTCTCATGTCAGAGGCCCCGAGCTCAGTTCCTGCCCTGCACAGCCCCACATCCACCTGTGTGGAATGAAACCATGTAACAACTAATGATGTACAACTATGGAGACTGCCCAGGGTTCTTTTCTCTCTCTTTCATTCTCTCTGTCTCAACTTCTCTCAAATATAAAATAAATCTTAAAAAAACAATTTTATCTTTAGTGCTAATTTAATTAACACCTATAATGGCAATAGATCACATAACTTATGAACGTACTTGGAGAGTTCAATCAATATATATCGATGAAGAGTGAGTTTTGATGAACACTTGATCTCTCTCAAAATTAGGTATGTTGCCAAACATTACAGATAGTCCCAACGAATGTGAAGTCTATTGATTTTCTTTCCATGCTATGTGTAGGTGACTCTATTAGTTAATAGTGATGATTTTTAAACTTAGTAGCTTTAAACAACAAATACTTACTATTTTCAAGTTTCTGTGAATCAAGAATTCAGGAGTGGCATAACTGTGTCGTTCTGTCTCAGGATTAATTTTTAATTGTTAAATTTATTGGGGTGACATTGGTTGATAACAATTACATAGGCTCCAAGTGTATAGTTCTACAATACATTGTCTATGCATTGCATTATGTGCTCATCACCCAGAATCAGCTCTCTTTCCATCACCATATATTTGATGCTGCCTCCATAGTCTCCCGCCCAGCTCTCCCATCCACCTTCCCCCGTACCCTCAGGTAACCACTAAATTCCAGGAGTTTTTGTTTCTTTGTTACTTTCAGTTTTATAAAGCGAAATAAGTCAGACTGAAAGAATCAAGAAACATATGACCTCACTCATAGGTGGAATATAAAACTGTCTCAGGATCTTTCAAAAGGTTACAACTGGGACATCTGCCAGAAACCCTATCATCTGAAGGTTTGACTGAGGCTGATGAATATGCTACTGATATAGTCACTGATGTAGCTATTGGTATAAGGCCTTATTTCCTCTACGGCTGTTGGCAGAAAGTCTCAGATTCAGGAGGGCAAAAAGAAGACAACAGTGTATTCTATGACCTAACCTCAGAAGTCATACTTTAGCCTTTATACAATGTCTTAGTGATTACATAGGTCAGCCTTATTTAATATGACAAGGAACTACACAAAAGAACCAAGAGGCAGGGATCATTGAGGGTCATGCTGGAGCCTGACAACTACAGTCTGCCTTTAGACTCCCAAAGATGATTCATGTTCTTCCTTACCTGAAAAATATATCCACTTTCATAGACCACAAAAGTTCTAGCTCATTACATAGTCAGACCAAAGTCCAGAATCCCCTTAGGTTCAGGTGCCAATGTTGAGTGATGTACAGGTTCCAAATATACATATTTCTTTCAGTCTTGAAACCTATGACCTAAAGAAACAACTTATCAACCTCTCCCCTGCAAACTACAATTGTGGAAGAGGTTATAGTCATAAGATATTTAGGGGACAAGTTGCCAGGGGCATGCTAGAACATCTCTTTCGAAATAAAGCAAAAATACAAATTATTACATTGTTGTCTTCTACTAAACATACAAACAAACAAAACAAAAGAAGCCGTGGTACACCTCTGTGAAATCTGGATATAGCATATCACACACCTAGAGAAAATGTTCTGGTCCACATAATGGTCTTGCAAAGGGCTGTAAGTAAAGCCTAGAGCTGAAATTAGCTCTGAAACAGATCCAGGTCATGATGCAAGCAACTCTGTCCTTTGGACCACTGAGTCTGGCAAATGCTTTGGTTTTGGTAGTATCAGTGCTGGAAAAAAAATATTATATTGACTATGAGAAAGATTAATGGGAGAATAATAACCCAGCACATAGGGATTCTGAGGCAAGTTCATTATGTCTGCCAAAGAAAATTTAATGCTTCTGTAATAAAACTCCTGACATACAACTTGTTCCTGATAGAGAGCAGGCTTGATTATGCTGACTACATATCCAAAATTTCTTATTGAGAATTAACCTTATCATAAGAACAGACACGCTTAGCATTTTAAGTGACATCTACTTTTTAACATAAGCAGAGATAGAGGGTGCAAACTTAAGCAGTGAGGTAGCCAGCCTTCAATATAGAACGAGTGATCCTTGTCTTTTGTATTTCAGAACTTGTATGATACCTTCCCACACTGTACCAAGGTGGGTCAATAGAATTTTGTAGAAGTGATTAAAAAAAGCATGTCACTTTCAAGATAGATTATAAAAGACACTACGACACTTGTTTCTGTTACATGTACTCTTTCTCTCTTAGATCACTAGCTCTGAGAAAATCTGGTCCTCATACTGCTGTCAGTGTTATGGATAGGCTCACATGGTGAGTAACTAAAGTCATTTGTTAACATCCAGCTGAGTAAGATTGGAGTGGATTCTTCTTCATCCCAATCATATTTTCAGAAACTGTAGCACCAGACAACAGCGACCTTATGAGTGACTGGACCAGATACACTCAGTTAAACTACTTTTCTCATGTGAGGCATAAACACAGGTTGAAAACATTCAAACTAATAAAATAGTGACTGAAGAATAAGATAGATATTTTTAACTCCTCTAATACCAAATTCTGCCTGTGAGCTATATTGCACGTGACTAGTTCTGCTGTTCATATCTGAATTTCTTTTCCATACAGGCTACATAACTTAGAAAATAGTTATGTTCTTAGTTTGGAAAATAGTCCTTGATGATTCATGTACAATAATAAAATCAAATTTGACTTTTTTAATTCAATTTTGTGAAATTCTGATCATTCTCTTGCCAACTATTCCTGGAGTTCTTTACCCCACCTCATGCGAGTATGCCTATTTTTGTCTACATTATAGAAATAATCTGTTTTTAAATGTAACAATCATTGATTCCCCTTATTTGAAAAAATCATGAGTACTTTTTATGATCCCAAAGCAATATACTTTAATTTTATATACTTAGAAAAATACTCACTGATACTCATATAATGAAAAAAAAACAGAATTATAATCTCACCTCTCAGAAAAAAATACCACCACATTTGTTTTTCTTTAATATTTCATATATGTCATTAAATAGGTAGATGGAAAAATGGCAGATGGATAGACAGAATAATAAATAGTGATACATTGATTCAAGATACTTTAACCTTAAATACCTAAAATTTCCCCATTTTTACTTTTATTTTCCTTTTAATTATCAAATCAAATACCTAGAATCTTTATCCAAGATTTGATATGCATTTGATTATATTCCCCTTGATTTGAAATGGTTAACATAGGATAAGTTTTGCCTTGACATTTGCTCTAAACCCCTTGTTTTGCCTAAGGAGTTTTAAGTAGCAAATTTCCTAAAAGGTTTCATAATCTTTCACTACATGCTATTTTCCATTACAGATTTTTTTTCCCCTCAGTGATTATGTCTCTCATTCTGTCATACTTGTGGTTATGTCAATCATTACTCTCTCACTTTTACTGATTAAATTAACAATTAAAACTTCATTATACTAGCAACTGTGCAAAGCATTTGAAATATAGAGGTGAGACAGAAAACAAAGTTTCCTTTAATAATGAAGTTAATATCTAGATCTTTGAGGTAGGGAGTACAGTGGGAAATTTGCTAAAATCAGTTAGTCTTTTGTCCTTAAAAATATTTGCTTCCAGTTCAGTTAAAAAACAAACACACAAAAAAACAAACAAACAAAACACACAAATAAACATATATGGAGAAGCAGGGATGGCTCAGTGGGTTCAGCGCTCACTTTGCAGCGCCAGGGACCGGGATCAAATCCCGGCCCCGGCCCGTGCGGAACCATATGCTGAGCTGGGAGCTCCCCCAGTTCAGTTCTCTCTCTGTCTCTCTGTCTGTCTGTCTGTCTGTCTCTCTCTCTGTCAAAAATAAATAAATAAATAAATAAATATATTTAAAAATAATTTGAATGTTGTGCAACATAACTTGGTGCTAATGTGAATATGAGAACTTAATTAATCTGACATCTTGCAATAAGAAAATAATTATTTCAACTAATTTGAATTCATCACTTTATTATAAAAATTGGATCTACTAGTTCAAGGCAATAATTTGAAACATGTTAAATAATAATTATGAGAAAAAATAAATCTGTTAACAATTAATCTGTTAACTATTAATCTGGAAATCTACATCTGCTTGAGAAACACATTACTATTTAATTTATTTTTTTAATAAACTTTGAATCAGAGGGTTTTCCATATGTCATATATGCCTGCTTATTGTTTAGGGCAATAGTCATCTGTTCAATGAAATTTTTATATTCAATATTTATGTTAAATAGTTATTCCTTCTTAGTCTACATCTAGAATGCATATATTTATTAAGCTGTGAGTACAAGAAATTAGACAGTGAGAGGATACCTGGGGTATAAATTATCACTTATATATTGTCATTTTTCCCCCTTGAGTCTATATCATATAAATCTATCTATCTACGTATCCATCTATCTATCTATCTATCTATCTATCTATCTATCTATCTATCTACCTACCTACCTAATGACTGATATCATCTGTCTATCTATCTATCTATCTATCTATCTATCTATCTATCTATCTATCATCTATCTATCTATCTATCGCATATCTATCTATCTAATCTCTCTCTCTATCTCTCTCTATATCTAATCTCTATCTCTATATCTATATGTATGCCACTTGATTTATATGATAACCACCATGAAAGCAATGGATTTAACCAAATTTAAAACTCTGAAACAAAATTTGTTTTATCTCACCACTTTTAACATGAATTTTTTATCACACACATCTGCAGTTTGATTTATCAGTGTTTAAATACTAATGAGTAACATAGTAAGTTAAAGCCAGCTTATGCACTCAAATTTGGGTGATCAATCATTAATTCACCATGATGTTTATTTCTATGTTGGCTTATTTCAATTGCCTTTCTTATTTGGTAAGTATTATTTAAGGTTCATATGAGAAGAAAATCTGAACACTTATTTTGTAACAATATAAACAAATCCAATGGGAAAGTGTACAGATAACAATGGACACTTAAAATGTATAGGATGTAGCAGATTGCCATTTGAGCCATTTAAATTTTATGCTCTGAAAAACACATACGATAAAAAAACTGCTAAACCAAGTTAAGACTCTGAAAACATAAACCATAGCAAATGTTCGAAGAAAATGTTATTTGCTATTTTTGTGTTATATAAGTCTTCTAATTCTTTCTGTAAACTATGCCTGTTTTTCATAGTTAATTTCATAAAGATTTTAAAATGTCAATTACTGTACATCTAAATTGCTGGATTTATGTATATTTTAAATAGTAATTATTTAGTTGATATTGGGTTGTACTTTAAGACTCAACTTAGATTTATTGTCAACATTTTATTTGACCTATTACTACTGTGGAATAAGTGGAAAAGGGAATTTGTGGTTATTAAAAATAAATTTATCTTATTGATGGAAAGAGAACTAACTCTGGTGGTGAGGACATAATGCAATACAGAGACAACGCCATGTAAAATTTTATACCTGAAACCTATGTAATTTTTAGCAATCAATGTCACCCCAACAAATCCAACAATTAAACAAAAAATAAAAAAGAAAATCAATTTATTTTAAGAAATCATTTCTACTAACTGTTTGATGAGTACCCAATTAATTACATGTTCACTATTACACATCAACCAAACACACATAAAGGAATAATCTCTAAACCCTTTTAAAAATGAAGATAAAAATCATATAAGTGTATATTTATTGATTTATTATAGAATTTGAAATATATTTATTCAACACATAGTATATGCCAAATCTTGAGCTGAGTTCTGGAGATGAATAGATGTAGAAAAGAAAGTGGACCCCTGCTCTAAATAATCTTACTGATTACTGTTGAAAAAGAGTGTGAACAGTATAATCACACTTCAGAATACTTAAGTATATGCTAAGTTAAATGCTCTGTATGAAAGATGTATAATTCACTGAAACCTTATAACAAAGAAATTTAACTATTTATTGGAGTTTATAATAGACTACTGTGAAGCGTGTGATTCTTACGTTGATATATCATAGACATTAGAGAGTTAATTAGCAAGTATGTAAACTCTGAGGTAAATACTAGGCCATTTGAAGAGCCAGGGTAACAAGAAACCTGCGCACAAGAAGAAGAATGGCACAAGATTAAAAGAGGTAAATCAGAGTGTAGAGAAAGCAAACGAATAGATTAAATTTAATATGCTAAGGGGAAACCCCCCCAAACACAAATTTATTTATAAAATATTGTGTATTTATTCTTACATGTTTAAACTTCAGTCACCTTCAAAGTACTCACTTTTTGATGCAATACACCTATGGAGACTTTTTTCACTGCTCAAAACAATTTTTGACCTCATTGATTTTGATGCCTTTTAGTGCTCCTGCCACTTTTTGTTCTACCTCTTTCACATCAGCAAAACATTTTTCTTTGTGGATTTTTTTTTTCATCTGGGGAAACAAACAAACAAACAAACAAACAAACAACATCACTGAGGGAGAGATCAGGTAAATAGGGAGAGTGGGGAATGGGGATCATGCCATTTTATGACAAAAACTGCTGAACACTCAGCATGGTGTGGGCAGATGCATTGGTCATGCTGTACTTTTCATGTAAATCACCCATTATAAAAAGGACAAACGCATTGAAAGAGTCTCCAGAAATATTTACTAGAGCCAAATACACACTCTCACAACACCACCAACTGGTACACAGGTGCAGATGGGTTCCTAGAACACTCATCTAAAAGCAGAAGACTGTACTACAAGGGACCTGCCTTCCAGAAGATAATTCTGATATTTTTGGGTACTCCCTTGTAAATTGCAAAATCTTTGATGATTTGAGTATTATATTTATTTTTTTATGCATTAAGCTATTTCTTAAATCTATTGATTGCAAATGCTATTTATAAATTTTAGCAGATGTATTTAAGTAATAAAACTAAAACTAAATGTAATATTTATTGGAAAATTTAAAAAGAATGTTTTGGGGAAAATTATAATGTATATCAGATGTACACAGATATTTAAATTCTCTTGTATATTTTTTATATATTACCTACCACCTCAGAGTAGCAGAAATAGCATTACCTTGACATTAGCAAAAAAATAAATAAAAATAAAAGAAACAAACAAAAATACCCTAAAATTACTATGTTAGTTACTTTTATTTATTTTATTTCAGGTAAAGTATCTATTTCCAAGTATAAATAATCTATTAATGCAGTTTTTTCCCACTTTCAAGAGCTTTCCCTTTCCAATCTTCATTTCAAAATTGTCTTTTATGAATAAGAAAAAACTTTTCTTTGTTTTCATCATCTACAGTACCAAGGAAAAGGAAAGGTCTTTGCTAATTAGACTACATTAGCCTTTGCAATTAAAAACCCTCATCCACACTTCTCTCAATATCCCCTTGCAATCAGTAAACATTCCACCCTTAATCTGTTCTACCTGAGAAAATATACTCATATGAAGTTTCTCCAGACAGCTATTTCTTGCTATCCTGTTTCATGATAGATATGGAGCTTGAAGACACATATACAGGGAAGACAACATGAGGACACAAAGAGAATTCCATCTACAAGCCAAGGAGTGCCTGAGGCTTTCAAAAGCTGAGAGAGAGAGGACACAGAAAAGATTCTTCCTCACAGCTTTCAGAGGGAACCAACCCTGCTCAGAGCTTTATTTTGGACTTCTAGACTCTATAATTGTGAGATAATATGTTTTGGGGTTTAAGTCACTCATTGGGTGGTTACTGCAGCTCCCAGAAACCAATATAGCCACTCGGACAACTTCTCTAAGTTCAGATTGTCATCTTCCACAAAGGCAGCTCAGAAGTCAGATGGACTTGACCTTGGTTTAATTATTTGGGGATTATTAAACAAGATTAAACCACAATGAGACACTACTTCACACCTACTAGGATGTTTATAATGAAAAAAAGAAATAGAAAGTGTTAGTGAGGACATGGAAAAATTGGAATGGTTGTATGTTACTGGTAGAAATATAAAGGTGTATTTACATAAAAAACCATTTGGTGGTTCCTCAAAAACATTTAACAGAATTTTCTCATGATCCAGCTGTTTTACTCCCCATAATATACCAAAAATAACTGAAAATAAAGACTCAAACAGATACCTGTGCACCAATATTTGCTAAGCATTATTAATAGTAGTCAAAAGATGGAAATAATCCAACTGCGTATCAACAGATAAATTAGATAAACAAAGAGCTATTTATACACACAATGAAATATTATTCAACCATAAAAAAGAATGAAGTATTGATACATGTTAAAACATGGATAAACCTTGAAAACATTATGCTAAGTGAAATAAGGCAGACACAAAAGGATAAGTATATGTGATTCTAATTATATGAAATATTAATATCTAGAATAAGCAAATGCATAGTCTCATAAGGAAGAGCAGAGTTAACCAGGATCTGGAGATAGGGTATAAGATTTTAATTGCTTAATAAATACAGAGCTTCTAGTTGGGGTGATGGAAAAATCTTAAAAATAGACAGTGGTGATTGTTGTACAATATCATGCATATAAATAGTGGTATTGAATTGTACATTTTAAAATAGCAAATATAATGTATATATTTACAACACTAAAATAACAAAAGAAGGAAAAAACAAATGTGAAGTTTCAGTGAGAGATGCACATTTTTTTTAACTGAAACTACAGGAAAGAGACACTAGCTACTGTGTTCTCATATTACCTTTCCAGCTCCACCCTAGCATTATTTTGATCCAGGGAAGATCAGGTTTACTCTACCTTATCTAAAGCATTAGATAGGCCAATATGTTTTGGAATTCAAAATTTGATGGGTATTAACAAGCACTTCTTAATCAAGTACACTATTATTTATACAATAAAACATTTGAATGAGTATTCATGCCAAGTGGTTTTTAGAACACTTAATTTTGGAAGTGAAGATAAGAGACTGTAGATCTATAGTTTTTTGACTCTTCGCCCTTTATATAATCCTCACACAAACTTCTACTCTCAGCACCTACTCATTTCATATTATACCGCTATATAATTTACCATTTCTGAGTCTTTCAAACTCTTGCTGAATTTTGCTTAATACTGCCTGGTATTTACAAAAGTATTTTCTTCCAAGTGTTTTGTTTTTTTTTAACTTAAGCCTTAATGTTACTTTGAAATATATATATATATATATTGATATATGATAAATTATATCATAGGGCTACCTTTGAGTTTAACAGAGTAAAAATACATAATTTTTGTCATTAGAGGGTAGAATGACTATAAAAGTATTGTGTGCAGTCATGATATATATACATGTGTGTGTACATATGTATATACACACATATATATATATACACACACACATATATATACATGTATAGATATATACACACATATACATATATATATATATATATATATATGTTTATCTGAAAAAAATCCAGACACTGTTAATGTAACAAGAACAGTTACATGGCTAGATATACTCTAGAATACATAAATTTACACATACATGTATATATGTATATGTGTGTATATATTTATACATGTATATATATATGTGTGTGTGTGTATACATATATACACACACATGTATATATATCATGACTGCACACAATACTTTTATAGTCATTCTGCCCTCTAATGACAAAAATTATGTATTTTTACTCTGTTAAACTCAAAGGTAGCCCTATGATATAATTTGACAAATAAAATGTGAGCAGAAGTCACACAAGGTCACTTTTGGGTAGAAGTTTATAAAGCTAGTTCGTGATACACTGTATTTTTTTTCAGTAATCATGTAATCACGAAAGCATGTGTCAAAATAGAGGCTTAGAAAACGTAATACATAAAAAACTTCTTGAACACAGTTTGTCTCTGAACCATAGTGAGTCTAAAATATTAGGTTGTATTTTATTGTGGAATACCCTAGTCTACACTGATGAATGCAAATATTTATAAAAACTAAGAAGAAAATTTAAAACATAGTGTACGGTAAATTGCTTATAAACTTGTTCATTCATTATTGCAATTACACAGATAAAAGCAATTCAAATATTTTAGATCAGATCTTTTTAAATTTAAAACATGTTACATAAAGCTACTTTCCACTTTTTCATTCCACAGCTATTTATAAATAGCATATCCATTCCCTGTTCATTATCATATTATTTTTTTATTTATGACTGTTACAGAATATCTATTATACATGAACTTTGCTGTTTATTTACTAGCAATTCTCAGCCATTCACCCCCAAACCTTGTCATCCCCCATTGAAAATATGGAGCCTAATTTAATGGAGCTTCTGTTGCTCTTGATTTCAAACTATATGGACAGTCAGGCACAAGATTATCAACAATATAGTCAGCCCTCTCACCAGCACATCCCCCATGCTCTTTGTGATCTTGCTTGGGGATCTCCAAGAGTTCATATTCAGATGAAGAGACTTTTGGTACCACGACAAGTTTATAAATCCTATTGCAATACTGTGCCAAGTAATGTGAACATTCTTACCTTGTTAATTCTAGGCAAATTTTGCATCCCAGTGTCAGTAATCCATTCAATCATTATATCAGGAGAAGTTTGAGATATGCTTGCCAGGAAGTTAAACCTTACCAAATGAGAGAATGCTTTTATAATTAATATATTTTTCTCCATCCAGCTTTATATTCTGTAACTTTATCCTGGTTCAAAACGTATTTCATACTTGTATGTATTCCTTCAGTTCCTGCATCTCACACACACACACACACACACACACACACACACACACACACACACATGCATACACAATGTCTTGCAATTATTTCTGAGTAGCTACTATTTTTTCCTGTATCACAGACTAAATTGTTTATTTTAGTTAATTGTCTCAAAGCAGGAGAAGGTTCAGGGGAGGACAAGCATCATCTTGCAAAGTATGTACTTCAGGTGATATCTTTGCTGGATTTCCACACAAGTTGAGGTTATAATTGTCTAACTAGGTTCAAGGGTCTTCACTATGTTGATACTGCTCAAAGGAAAATATGGTTTCAAAATTTTGGAGATTATCCAACCCAATTTTCTCATCCCTGTGCTCAGATTTTCACTTTTTTTCTCATCAAGACTTGGACTTATGCCTAAAGAATCTATTGATGCTTCAAAACAAATCCCCTTTGCAGCTCTGCCATGTTTAAAATACATCCTGACACTAATTTCCAGAACAAATTATAGTATAGCTGTAAGAGATGAAGGTAGCTTCAAAGTTACCCTGGAGGCTTTTCAAGTGATTTTAGTTAATACTTAATTGACTTGAGCCTGTCATTTTTTCCCAAGATATCTAAAATAGTTAACAAAAGCCAGCTAATATCACATATATTTATTTTTTTATTAATTGTTAAATTTATTGGGGTGACATTAGTTGGAAAAAATTACCTAGGTTCCAGATATACAATTTCCTATTATATCATCTATGTATTGCATATAAGCCAGCCACCCAGAGTCAGTTCTATTTTCATCACTGTATATTTGATGCCCTAGGTATCTTTAAACCACATAGTTATCTGCTATTTTACATTGTTTTCCTAACTATAACATTAAAAAATTAAATTAATACAAACAGAAGTGTTAATAATATTTAATATGTTATATACTGTTGTAACAGAGTGACATAAGTATATACAAATTAAAGCAAGGTACTTAGCCACAAAAGTGGCCAAATCAAAAGAACACATAATATATATTTAAAGTCCTGAGATCCAAGTGTTCATTTTGTTAAGTTGCTCATAATTTGAATTTTTATTAAAAATTATGACAAAGGGAATAGATTTTCTCATCTCTTTTTCTGAAGTGTTATAGTTGGCATATAAAAATTCAGTTTATCTTTGTACATTAATTTTGTGTCCTGCAACTTTACCTTATTTGTATATTGTTTGTAATACATTTATGATAGAGTTTTAAGAGTGTTCTATATAAAGAATCATGTCATCTGCAAAGAGTGACAGTTTAACTTCTTCTATCCTAATTTGAATACCTTTTATTTTTTTCCCTTGCCTGATTGCTTTGTTTAGAACTTCCAGCAATATGCTGAATAGCAGTGGTGACAGAGAGCATCCCTGTCTTTTTCCTGATTTTAGAAGAATGGGCTTCAGCTTTTTCCCATCAGTATAATATTTGCGGAGAATTTGTCATATAAGGCCTTTATTATGTTGAGGTACTTTCCTTCAGTTCTCACTTTATTCAGTGTTTTGACCATAAATTGGTGTTATATCTTATCACAAGCTTTTTCTGCATCAATTAAGATAATTAAATGGTTTTTATATTTTATTTTCTTTATGTGCTGGATTTCATTAATTGATTTGCTTATGTTGAACCATCCTTATGCCCCTGGGCAGAATCTCACTTCATCATGCTGAATAATTTTTTTTTCTTTATTGTTAAATTTAATGGGGTGACATTGATTGGTAACAATTAGATAGTTTCCAGATGTACAAGTCCACATCACATCACCCATGCATTGCACTATGTGTCCACCATCCAGAATCAGCTCCCCTTCCATCATCATATATCCGGTGTTCACTCCCACCTCCCTCCTCTAACTTTCCCTCCCCACTTCTCCTCCCTCTCCAGAGACTGAATAATCTTTTTAATACATTGTTGTATTCTGTTTTATAATATCTCGTTTAGAATTTTTCCACCAGAGTTTATCAGAGAAATTGTTCTATAATTCTCTTTTTTGGTATTGTCTTTTCCAGGTTTTGGCATTAAGAAAACGTTGACCTTATAGAATGAGATGGGGAATATTGCCTCCTCTTGAATTTTTTGGAGTTGTCTGAGCAGGATGGGCATAAGTTTTTGAATGCTTGATAAAACTCACTGGTAAAACCATCTCGTCCAGGACTTTTGCATTTGGGCAGATTTTGGATAGTTATTTCAAGTTCTGTACTGTTGATTGGTCTATTTAGGTTATCTAGGTTTTCTTGGTTCAAGCTAGGTAAACTATGTTTCTAGAAATTTGTCCATTTCCTCTAGATTGTCAAACTTGGTGGCATAAAGTTTTTCATAATAATTTCTTATGATTGTATTTCTGTAGTGTAAATCATAATTTATCCCCTGTTATTTCTAGGTGTGGGTATATAGTATTTTTCTCTTTGTCTTTTGGTGAGCCTAACTAGTGGTTTGTCAATTTTTTTTTTCCAAATAACCAGCTCTTTGTTACATTAATTTTATCAATTGTTTTCTGTTCTCAAATTCATTAAGTACTGCTTTAATTTTTATTAATCTTTTCTTCTGCTGGCTTTGGGATTCTTTTGTTCATATTTTTCTAGTTAACTTTAAGATGGGATGCTAGGATGTTTACTCATAATTTTTTGTTGTTGTTGTTCCTTGAGATAGGCCTGTGACAATATAAATGTTCATCTTATTAGTGCTTTTGTTATGTCCCAGTAATTTTGGTACATCATATTTTCATTGTCATTTGATTCTACAAATTTTCTAGTCTTTAGTTTTATTTCTTCTTTGATCTAGTCATTTTTTAAATAGCATGTTGTTCAGTCTTCATCTATATGTGATTTTTTTCTTCTTTCCTTTCACAGTTGATATCTAGTTTCAAAGCTTTGTGGTCTGAGAATACACTTGGCATAATTTGAATATTCTTGAATTTCAGATGCTGGCTTTATGTCCCAGGATATGGTCTATCCTTGAAAATTTTCCATGTGCGCTAGAATAAAACATATAGCCCTGTGTTGCAGGATGGAGTGTGCTATAAATGTCAATTCCATCTAATTGATGCAATGTATCATTTAAGACTGCTGTTTCCTTACTTATTTTGTGCTTGGATGACCTATCGAACATTGTCAAGAAAGTGTTTAGGTCTTCTGCTATAATTGTGTTTTTGTCAAATTCTCCTATAAGATCTGTTAGTAATTGCTTTGTGAAGTTTGGTGCTTCCTAATTAAGGGCATATATATTGATAAATGGGTCATGTTTTCTTGTTGTATTTTCCTTTGTCTTTAGCAAAAACTCGGACACAGTCAATAATTTGTGTTTACAAAGAATGCAGGGGGAGTTGGGGGGGAACACCAGATTATGGTGATGGAAAGAGAGCTGATCCTGTGTGGTGAGCACATAATGCAATGCATAGATGATGCAATGTAGAGTTGTATACCTGGAAACTATGTAATTGTTACCAACCAATGTCACCCCAATAAATTTAACAATTAAATAAATAAATAAAATAAAATAAATAAAAATTAAAAATTACCCCAATAAATTTAACAAAAAAAAAAACCTAAATTGAAGGAGGGGCAACCAGGCGGAGGAGAGAAAGACCAGAGCTCCTGCACCCCTCCCGCATTGAACCACCAGCCCCCCTGCTGAAAGAGGAATCTGCTATTGTGTCTCAGGCCCACCCTAGCTCCTACTCACATGCCCCCACACCTGGCTACGCCTTTACTACCCTGCTATCTAACAGCTAAGACAGCAACCTGAAGTGCCCCAGGACACAGAAGCTGTGCTTCCACCAACCTTCTCCCAAAAACTCCTTCTCCCAAAACTGAGTCCAAAAGAAAAAATAAAGAGAAGCCCATCTGATAGGCAAACCCCCAGAGGGAAAACAGACTCATGCGTAAAGCAAAAAGAACCACATCAAACACAATGCACACCTCAGAATCCAAACCTCCTCCCAAAGATCAGGGGCAGTCTTTAGTGAAGGAACTTGCACACTTGGAATCAAATCTAAGTGAAACAGAATTCAGGACTGCATTAATCAAGACACTCAGAGAGCTCACTCAATGCTGGCAAAGTACCCAGACACAGTTAAATGACCTCAACAAGAAACTTTCTGAGCAAAATGAGTACTTTACCAACAAAATTAAGAAGCTAGAGCAGAACCAAAAGGAACTCCTTGAAATGAAAGGCATCATGGGAGAGCTGAAAAAATAACAGACCAGCATAGGAAACAGGGCTGACCAGCTAGAGGAAAGGTTGAGTGAAATTGAAGATATAAACATGGAAATGTCACAGAGGGAAGAAGAAAGGGAAACAAAAATCAAGAGAAATGAAGAGCCCTACAAGAACTTTCTGACTCCATCAGAAAGAACAATATTAGAATAATAGGGGTACCAGAAGGAAGCAAGATGAAATCTTCTCAGAGTCTACTAAAACAAATAGTGCATGAAAATTTCCCTAACCTGTGGAAGGAATTAGAGCCTCAAATCCAAGAGGAAAGCAGAAGCGCTAACTTCCTAAACCCTAACAGATCTTCTCCAAGGCACATTGTTCTGAAGATGACAAAAATCAATGACAAAGAAAAAATCCTCAAGGCTGCCAGGGAAAAACAAAACATAATTTCAAAGGAAAACCTATCAGGCTGTCACCAGACTTATCAGCAGAACTCTGAAAACCAGGAGGGAGTGGAGCCCAAACTTCAAAATATGAAAAGACAGAAATATCCAGCCAAGAATTAACTATCCAGCAAAATTAACCTTTAGATATGAAGGAGGAATTATGGCCTTTACAGATATACAGAAGCTGAGGGAGTTCTCCAGCTAAAAACCGGCACTCCAAGAAATACTAAAGGAGGCTATCCAACCTCAATCCAGAAATCAAAATAAATGGAGAAAAGTAGGGACAACAAAAATATAAAAAAGGAAAGAAGAAATGGATACAGGATATCCTCATATATCAATCATCACCCTGAATGTCAATGGACTGAATTCACCAATAAAGATCACAGAGTAGCAGACTGGATTAAAAAACAAAATCCAACCATATGCTGCCTATAAGAGACACACCTCAGCCACAGGGACAAACATAGACTCAGGGTAAAAGGATGGAAAACAATACTCCAGGCAAATGGCAGTCATAGAAAAGCTGGAGTGGCCGTACTGATTTCTGATGAAAAAGACATTAGGATAAAGAAAAATAATAAGACATAAAGATGGGCATTAAATCTTGATAAAAGGGACAATACAACAAGAAAACATCACACTCATCAATATATATGCTCTGAATCAGGAAGCACCAAAATTTATAAAGCAACTAGTAACAGATCTAAAAGGAGAATTTGACAAAAATACAATTATAGTAGGGGATCGAAACACCCCCCTGACAACATTGGACAGATCATCCAAGCAAAAACTAAATAAGGAGTTTGAAGCTTTAAATGACACATTGCAGGAAATGGACATAATTGACATTTACAGGTCATTCCATCCTACAACAAAGGGCTATACATTTTACTCTAGTGCACATGGAACATTTTCAAGGATAGACCATATCCTGGGACTGAAATCTAACCTCACCAAATATAAGGGCATCCATATCATACCAAGTGTATTCTCAGACCACAAAGCGTTGAAACTTGAGATCAATTGCAAAAGATCAAGTGCAGAGAGAACCACATATACGTGGAGATTGAACAACATGCTATTAAAAAGTGGCTGGATCAAAGAGGAAATTAAACAAGAGATTAAAAAATGTGTAGAAACGAATGACAATGAAAACACGACGTACCAGAATATCTGGGACACAACAAAAGCAGTATTAAGAGGGAAATTTATATCATTACAAGCCCATCTCCAGAAACAAGAAAAACTACAAGTAAACACCTTCACATCTCATCTTATAGAGCTAGAAAATGAAGAACAGAGGTTCCCCCAAATCCAGCAGAAAAAAAGAATTAATAAAAATCAAAGCAGAACTTAATGAAATTCAGAATAGAAAAACAATAGAAAAAATTAACACCACAAAGAGCTGGTTCTTTGAAAAACTCAATAAAATTGACAAACCACTGGCTAGGCTCACCAAAGGACAAAGAGAAAAATCTCATATTTCCAGAATACGGGATGGTAAGGAAAAGATTACAACTGATGCTGGAAGAAATACAAACAATCATAAGAGATTATTATGAAAGACTCTATGCCAACAAATTTGACAACCTAGAGGAAATGGACAAATTTCTAGAAACATATAGTTTACCTAAACTGAACCAAGAAGATTTGAATAACCTCAATAGACCAATCAAAAGTACAGAACTTGAAACAATTATCGAAAAATTGCCAACTAATGCCCATCCTCCTCAAACTATTCCAGAAAATTCAAGAGGAGGCAGTACTACCCAACTCTTTCTATGAAGCTAATATCACGCTAATACCAAAACCTGGGAAAGACAATACCAAATAGGAAAACTATAGGCCAATCTCACTGATGAACACTGATGCAAAAATCTTAAATAAAATACTAGCTAACAGAATACAACAATGCATTAAAAAGATTATTCACCATGACCAAGTGGGATTCATCCCAGGGGCACCAGGATGGTTCAACATACACTAATCAATCAATGTAATCCAGCACATAAACCAAACAAAGGATAAAAACCACATGACTATCTCAATTGATGCAGAAAAAGCATTCGACAAGATACAACACCCATTTATGATAAAAACACTGAATAAAATGGGAATTGAAGGGATGTACCTCAATTTAATTAAGGCCATATATGACAAACCCTCAGCAAATATTATACTGAGTGGGGAAAAGCTGAAGCCTATTTTCCTAAAATCAGGAACAAGACAGGGATGCCCCCTGTCACCACTGATGTTCAACATAGTACTAGAAGTGCTAGCCAGAGCTATCAGACAAGAGAAAGGAATAAAAGGTATTAGAATTGGGATAGAAGAAGTTAAACTGTCACTCTTTGCAGATGACATGATCCTGTATATAGGAAACTCTAAAGACTCTATCAGAAATCTATTACAAATAATAGACAAATACAGTAGAGTCGCAGGATACAAAATCAATGTCTCAAAATCAACTGCAGTTTTGTATGCCAACAATGAAACTTCAGAAAGAGAGATGAGAAGATCCATTCCTTTTGCCATTGCAAACAAAAAAATGAAATACCTAGGAATAAATCTAACAAAGAATGTGAAGGACTTATACACTGAAAACTATAAGACACTCTTAAAAGAAATTAAAGAGGACATAAAGAAATGGAAAGACATTCTATGTTCATGGATTGGAAGAATTAACATAGTTAAAATGGCCATACTCCCCAAAGCAATATACAGATTCAATGCCATTCCATCAAAATCCCACAGTCATTATTTCAAGAAATAGATTAAAAACTCATCAAATTTGTATGGAACCACAAAAGACCATGAATTGCAAAAGCTATCCTAAGAAAAAAGGATAAAGCTGGGGGCATCTCACTGCCTGACTGTTATCTATACTACAACGCCTCAGTAAACAAAACAGCTTGGTACTGGCAGAAAAACAGGCCCACGGACCAGTGGAACAGAATTGAAAACCCAGAAATACACCCACAAATTTATGGACAGATTATTTTTGATAAAGGAGCAAAAAATATACAGTGGGGAAAAGAAAGCCTCTTCAGTAAATGGTGCTGGGAAAATTGGAAAACCACATGCAAAAGGCTGAAGGTGAACTGGGATCTCTCACCATATACCAAAATTAACTCAAAGTGGATTAAAGACCTCCAAATAAGAAAGGAGGGGAAGCCCGGATGGCTCAGTGGGTTGGGCGCTCGCTTTGCAGCGCCGGGGACCGGGGATCGAGTCCTGGCCCCGGCCCGTGCGGAACCGTGTGCTGGACTGGGGGCTCCCCCAGTTCAGTTCTCTCTCTGTCTCTGTCTCTGTTTCTGTATCTCTCTCTCTCTCTGTCAAAAATAAAAATAAATAACTAAAAATATATTTAAAAAAAAAAGGAAGGAAACAATAAATTGCATAGAAGAAAGCATTGGCACTAAACTTATGGACCTGGGATTCAGGGAGGACTTTATGAATCTGACCTCATTGGAAAGGGAAGTAAAAGCACAAATAAACAAATGGGACCTTATCAAGCTAAAAAGCTTCTGTGCTGCAAAGGAAATCATCAACAAAGCAAAGAGGCAACCAACCAACTGGGAGAAAATATTTGCAAACAATGCCTCTGATAAGGGGCTAATATAAAAAATATACAAAGAGCTTGTACAACTCAACAAGAAAAAAACAAGCAATCCAATTAAAAATGGGCAGATGACTTTAAGAGACACTTCTCTCGTGAAGACATACATATGGCCAACAGATTTATGAAAAAATGCTCCACTTCATTAGCAATTAGGGAGATGCAAGTAAAAACCACAATGAGATACCATCTTACACCTGTTAGAATGGCTATAATCAACAAGACAAGGGTTAACAAGTGCTGGAGAGGCTGTGGACAAAAAGGAACCCTCATACACTGCTGGTGGGAATGTAAACTGGTACAACCACTATGGAAGGCTGTATGGAGATTCCTCAAAAAATTACGAATGGAATTACCATATGACCC
>PVKE010022064.1:0-25906 GCA_004027555.1 Craseonycteris thonglongyai
TCCCATACTGAAGACTCATTATTATTATCTTTGTCAGGATATACACCTAAGTATGATTCCTTGGTTAGAGACATGCAAACTCAGTCTTCCCATTAATGTTAAGGCAACAAAGTAAATTCTAAATCTGTCTTTATCTGTAGCTACTTTGAATTAATAAATATTGTTAATAATTATCCATGTTCTTTTAATTCCCCTGGACGTGAGTTTTTTGGCTCTTTAAATAATTATCGTTGTTTTTTACGTAGGTAGATAAGCCGTACATCTATATTTCAGTACGAGGTGTACTCAGTGAGCTATTGATAGATTAGCAAAAAGTAAGTCATATTATTCTTTCATGATAAATTTTCCTGGCCCAAAAAAAAAACCGCGAAAGTGAAATATTGAAATCAAATTATCAGCCATACTGTGCATTTTTATAACAACTTTTTCATATTTACAAACAAATAGTACAACAACTTATACATTGCAGTTGATAAAAAAAAATTAAATTGCATTTTAAGTTAGTAAAAATCTATCTTGAAAAAGTGTCGGAAAATCGAATTTTTTAGGTACCGCATGTACAGAATGCTGCTATCAAAAGCTGGGTCTGGAAATTTATTTTCTTCATGAGCCTATATCTTGAAAACTTAATAAGTGATTTAAAAAATAAAAAATAGTTTTGAACATATATTTTACTTATCTACCCATACCTCGCTGGAATGCACCTTATACTGAAACACAGTGTATAAACATATGCATTTCACACCCCTTCTTCCCCCTTAGACTACGCCTATGACAACAAGTCAATCGCGACACACTTTTAAGATAAAAAGTAGATCCTATATACAGAAAAGTTGGCCACCCCTGGTATAGAGGAGCTCTGGGCAGTTCATATATCCTCCATTTCAACAGGAGCCACCTGTTCACCTTCAAGCTGACGCTCCAGCGGGGAGTGGAACAGTAATAAGTAACTTCCTGCTACATCATTTTCCTCAAGCACAAAATAAGCAAGGAGGGTGGGGAGAGATTTATCCTCCCAAGAGTTTGTCAAGATAAGTAGTTACTGTCTGAACAGCTTTAGAGATTTGCACAGCATGTGAACACTTGCAGGGCTGAATTCTTATTCATGTTTTGAATATCATTTAAATTTTTTGTTTCTTAATGAGATTTCCTAATAAATGCCTTTATTACATTTAAAATTCTTTCACTATACTAGAAACCACATAAATTTCATTCTCTTTCATATTCAATCTCTAGCGAATATTGGCTTTTCTCCACTTTTCTGTAACCTAGTTTATCTATATTCTTGTATTAAAAAAAAGTCTCTCCCTTTCTATATTTTGAGATAAGGGTGGAGTACTTATGAATCAGGTAGTAAGAAGTTCTGTTCCAATTTTACTGCATAGATAAATTAAGGGAAAGCCATAAAAGTTCTCATAGAATAATAGCAGCACAAATTTTTGCTAGATTAAACAAATATATATTGAGTATCTATTCTGCACTGGCACTAGGTTAGCTGATAACATTCTCTATCAAGACAGAACTAAAGGCCTTATTCCATCCCTAGTAGCCCTTGAACTGCTTGAAGTTTCAGAAAACGTGTTCATTTAGTGAAGTATTTCTCAACTTTGGCACTATTGACATTCTGGGACAGATAAATCTTTGTTGTAGGGGGACTGCCCCAGCATTACAGGATATTTAGCAGCATCCCCTTGGTTTCTACTATTAGATGCAAGTAACATGCCCTCTCCTTCCCCACTCCCAGTACTGACAACCAAAAATGTCTTCATATTTGCACATATCCCCTGGGGGCAAAATAGTACCTGGTTGAGTGTGAGCATTGAATGTGATTGTATTCTCAAAGAATTAAAACAGGGGAAGCCAGGATGGCTTAGCGGGTTAAGCGCTCACTTTGCAGTCCTGGGGACTGAGGATCAAATCCTGGCCCCAGCCCATGCAGACCCATGTGCAGAACTGGGCTGTGCTTCCTATGCGGGAGGCCCCCAGTTTGGTTCCCGCCCTGCACAGCCCTGCCCACCTATGTAAACCGAAAACCATGAGAAAGCTGATAACAAGCAACTATGGAGACTGTTCTAGGCCCTCCCCATTCTCTCTGTCTCTATCTCTGTCAAAAACAACAAAATAAGTTTATTTTTTTAATAAAAGAACTAAAACAATTTTAGAGATACTATTACTGTGCCAACTTTCCCTATTTCTCTTGTGATCAATTTGTCTTGCACACCATAGAGTATTTGAACTTGAGAAATACAAACCACAATGGACTGATTCTTAGACAAGATAAATGGGATCTTAAGCACTGCAGATAAATGGCATTTTCAACTAACTCATGAATAGCAGAACAAATATGATTTGATATTTTTAGCTTAGGAGGTCTATCTTAAGGCATGCATGGCTGATAAAAATGTGAAATCTAAGCGCTTAGGATTTCTTTTGAGTTAACCAGATGGTGTGTTTATGATCTGCCTACAAAATCTTTCCATTCTTTTCAAATAAAAGGCTCTATTTTTACTTTCCACTTAAAGTTTATACGCTTTTAGATTCTTTCCAAGTGAAAAAAAAAAAATCTAGGCTACATTAGACACTGAAATAAACTATCAGGGGAAGCTGGGATGGCTCAGTGGGTTGAGCGCTCGCTTTGCGGTGCTGCAGACCGGGGATCGAGTCCCGGCCCCGGACCGTGCGGAACCGTGTGCTGGACTGGGAGCTCCCCGGTTCAGTTCTCTCTCTGTCTCTGTCTCTGTATCTCTCTCTCTGTCAAAATAAATAAATAAAATTTTTTTTAAAAATTGTTAAAAAAAAAAAATAAACTATCACAGTTCTGGGATTCCTGGAACTTGGATATCTAAGGAAAATGTCACCTACCTTCATGTTCTTTACCCTCATCTTCTTATATCTTCATATCATCTAAGCTTCTCATCTATCCTATAGTAACAGCAAACACACATATCCTCCTTACTATGTATCAGGTACCACTCTAAGCTTTCTTACATATATTTAAATTTTCCCACTTATTTTATATAATAAAAAACTGCACATATTTAATGCATACAATTTGACAAGTTTGCATATATGTATATACCCGTGAGACCATCACCACAATCAAGATATTCTTTGGCAAAAATACCACAGAAGTGATTCTAAATTCTTTTTTTTTTTTCAGATTCTGCCTCAGGTTTATTGGTACAAATCACAGAGGACACCAGCCCCCTGAGGACAGCAGCCCAGGGTTCACACCAGTCCTGTCTCACGTTGGCAGAAACTCCTACTCTGAAGCCTTCATGGGGGCCTGAGAGCCTTTGGGGGCCTGGGCGCCTTTGGGGGCCTGAGCACCTTTGGGGGCCTGGGCGCCTTTGGAGGCTGGAGCCTGGGCTGGAGTTGCTGGAGTTGTTGCAGCTGCTGCAGCAGTAGCTGGAGGCTTGGCCTGAGCCTTGGCCTTGGCCTTTGGCTGGCACAGCCTGAGCCCCTTGGCGATGCGGGCACGAGCCCGTTTCCCAAGCTTGGGGTGGGCAATGTAGGCCAGTCGGCTGAGCTTGCGCCTGCCGCCCTTTGGGATCTTGGGCTTGACCTCCTTGGGCTTTCCGAGGGCCTTGATAGCCTCAGCCCGTGCGCTCAGGGCCTTGGCGTTGTTGGCCTGCATCTTCTTCAGACCCTTCTTGTTGTGCTTCTTGGCAAAGCGCATGTTCCTCAGGAAATTGGGGTCCACCCCCTTAAGAGATTCGTATCTTTGTGCTCGCGGTTTCTTGATGCCATTTCTGTGCCACTTTCGGGACTGGTTGTGCGTGGTGTGGTTCTTAGACTTGGCCGTTTCTGCACCTAAGCCCGCGGCTCCCAAACGCCTGGGACCGGAAGATAAGGAGCTTTTTATCTTTTTTAAAGATTTATTTTATTGTTTTTGATAGAGACAGAGAGAGACAGAGAGAAGGGGGAGGGCCCAGAGCAGTCCCCATAGTTGTTCGTCATCAGCTTTCCACATGGTTTTGTTCCACACAGGTGGGCGGGGGCTGTGCAGAGCTGGAACTGGGCTGGGGGCCTCCTGCATGGGAGGCACACCCCCTCGAGCCAGGGACGAACTGGGGGGTGAGAACCCAAATGGGGGCCTCCCACATGGGAGGCACACCCCAGTTCAGCATATGGGTCCACATGGGCCAGAGCCTGGATTTGATCCTTGGTCCCCAGGGTTGCAAAGCGAGTGCTTTACCCACTGAGACATCCCAGCTTCCTCCCTTAGTTCTTGTTACTGCTTCAGGAGGCATATACTATTGGTTTGTCCCATTATTAGTGATATTATTTTTGACATTGTTAGGGTAGTATCAACCAGGTTCTCCACTGTCAAGTTACCAGTTTATCCTTTGTACTTAATAGGTATCTTGTTATTCCTCAAACTTTCACCCATTAATTTTAGCATCCATAATTATTACTATGATAGTTGCCAAATGATTTTCTAATTCTATCATCCCTTTTACATGGCTTTCTACTTCAGAAACGAACTATCTATCTATCTGTCTATCTATCCATCCATCCATCATCAATCATCTACCTACCTATCTATCTCTATCATTCTGTTCCTCTTCTTTACTCAATAGATTATATTCCTTTGCTTTCATTTTTATTTTTATGTTCAAATTGTTACAGATCTGGTCAAGGAGAGCTCCTTCAGATAGTTTTCTGTGACTTCAACATAGCACAAAAAGTATGCCAGGCTAATCTTTGTATTTTTATCTATCCCAGTCCTGGAATCAACTATTTCTTCAAGAAGTCTTGGTTCTTTTTAGTGGTGAATGGGATTTAGACACCAACATCCATATGCTATGTATGCTCATTGTTATGAAACTCTATGGGCGACAAATGAGAAAAAAAAAAAAATATATATATATATACACACACACACACATACATACATATAAATATCTTCACATTTATTCATCATTACAATCTTTTGAAGTAGCTATTACTTTTATTATTTTCATTTTACAGCTGAAGAAACTGAGGCTCATAAATTAGATAACTTGCCGAAGGTCAGCTGTGTTAAGGCCAAGACTGGAACCTGGGTAGTCTGGCTCCAGGCCTACTGTCTTAGCATAAATGTTTAAAGACATATGTATTTCCAGGGTCAAGAAGGAAGTTTTCCCCATATGATCTAAAATTCTTACTGAGTTCTTTGACTTTAATGTCAAAGCCTGTTTTCTACCAGGGGAATAGGAGAATAGTAAATGTGCTGACCTGGGAATCAAATCCAAATAAAAAATTTGACACAGAATTGCTTTTTCCCACAAAAAACTAAAGGCTTGCAATGGCACCATACTCATTGTGCCTTGTTCTCTCTTCCCTAAGGATGAATCTAGTCCATCAGGGATCTGAAGGCTCTCGTGGAAATAGGCTCTGGGGACTTTTCCTCAGCAATCCAGTGGACTTCACTTCAGGCTCCACCTCCTGCTGCATATTCAAACTTAAAAATACCATTGACATACAAATTTAAAATATACAAAATAATCCAAATTATACTGCTTAAGGGTATATATATATATAATGAATGTAAATGACAAACACCAAATTTAAGAGTGTCCTCATTTTTGTTGAGAGAAAGTAAGAAAAATATAATTATGGAATACAAAGTGTCAGTAACACTTTATTTCTTTTTTTTTAAGAAACATTTTTATTTATTTATTTATTTATTTATTTATTTTTTGACAGAGAGAGAGAGAACTGAACTGGGGGAACTCCCCAGCTCAGCATGTGGGTCCGCACGGGCCGGGGCCGGGATTCGATCCTCGGTCCCCAGCGCTGCAAGGTGAGCGCTCAACCCACTGAGCCATCCCGGCTTCCCCAACACTTTATTTCTTAAACTGTTTATTTTTTAACACGGGTGTTGATTAATCTGTGAATCTTTTTATAAGTCTGAAATATGTCATAATATATTTAAAAGAAAAATCACCTTAAGCTTATCATGATAGTAATGTATTTCTTCATCATGATAGAGAGGTATTATTACTCCTTACCCCTTTTCCAACCACATCTTTATGTTCTAGAATTGGGATTCTTCTCCACTGGTGTATGTGGGTAGGAGGGTAAAGGGTGGGGTTGCAGCTCCTTTGTTTTTCAGTGCCTGTCATGGGGGAAAAAATTATCTCAGGACTTGGTTGAAAAATAATAAATAATCTGATAGAATAATTTTATGTCTATTGAAACTAATAAAGAAGAAATTGAAAAAAAAAATAAAAGAGAAAGAATTAACCTGGTACTGAGAATGGATATGGAAGATACTGGTGCTTCAGATGGAAAAAGAATTAGCCTGATTAGAAAAAAAGGAGGGGTCCTGGAGACTAAGAAGGGAATTGGTTTGGGGTTTTCTTAAGAGGTTTTGATGTGTCTCTCTTATGTGGCCATATCCAGAGTGCTCAAGGTGAGCAGGGGCTTTGAGAGAAAAGCAAAAGTCTCTGTGCTGGGGCAGCCTGTTGTTGGTGGGAAGACATTAGTGAGGGCATCTTGGTGACTCTTACAAAGCAACAGGGTCTACTAGATGGAGGAGGGCCATTCCTCAGCAAAAGTATTCTCTAGAAGAAGAAATGGAAACAATGGAAAACTCAAAGAACTACACCCCACCTTTGGCAGCTGCAAAAGCCAGGGTTTCTCTTAGGAGTCAATGAAGGGATTAGTGAATCCCATTTTCCACCCATATTGGAAGTTCCTTTAGCCAGGCCTAACGAAACTCAGGTTAGGTTTAATTTAGAAAAACAGAGGAGATGCCAGGATTGCTCAAGAGGTTGAGCACTTGCCTTGCAACTGCAAGGTACAGGAATCAAATCATGACCCCAGCCCATGCAAACTCATATGCTGAACTGCGGCACAACTAGTAACCCCCAGGATGGTGGTGAATGTGCTCGCCTCCCACACAGAAGGTCCTCAGTTCGGTTCCCACTTTGCCCAACCCCACATCCACCTGTGTGGAATGAAACCATGTCACAATTAATTATGTACAACTATGGAAATTGCTCTGGGCTCTCCCTTCTTCTCTCTTTCTCTCTGTCTCTCCCACCTTCTCTCAAACAATAAAACAAATTAAAAAAAAAAAAGAAGAAAAAGAAAAACAGAGAAATTGATGTTTCTTGCACCTGAATGATTACAGAGTTAACTGCCAGATAGCTGTCACACAGAATAAATAAAGGCTAGGTAGGAACTATTAGGAATAGGTCTAAATACAGAGAAAATAATACATTATTGTTAGTAGGTAACTGAAAGAAAACAGAGCTAGGAGTCTCTTTTTTCCTATTTTGCCAATGGAGAATAGCCTCCAAACCAGTGGGCCAGACCAATAACATAAAAAGGAAACTTAGGTTCCCAAATAAGTGACTTTACACAATAGAAGCATCAGATGAACCAATAAGCTGGCCCATCAGTGTGATTAAACTTCTTAGAAAATTTACCCCGCAGCAGACTGCATGGACAAACTCATAGGATCAGGTCAACAGATGGAGACAAATCCCATTGGCTATCAGATCACATCCAGGTCTCAGGAATAGTGACTAGTCAAAAAGTACTCAGCAATTAGTGAAGTTGAGTTTTCAGGTAACCATATTCTGTGACAAGCTGTTCACAAGGATGCCAACCCACTTATGAGACAGGATATTTAACAAAACTTAGGTAGTCAGGGAGGCCTCAGTAGCCATAGGCCCATATACAAGGAATGTGAACCTAGGGCTTCTGGAGCAAAATGACCAGGTTACTAAAAAACAAGATAAAGGACACCAACGTTAATGACAATGTCCAGACCCCCTTCAGCAAGAGACAATCCAATCAACCAGGCATATCAACAGAAGATAAGAGTTAACAATAAATCCCAGAACTTCGGTGGTTTGTTTCAAAACTCACTTAAGTGGATCATCCGGGCATGTGAACTGAAAGATATAAACAAAGCCTTGGGGAAAATAAGCGTATAAAATGAGTGGCTTGCAGTCACAGCATGGGCATTCCAATTTTGGGTGCCCTCTCTTGTCAGAGAGCTTTCCTTCTCATTCCGCTTTCAGGTGCCCCCTCTCATTTAAGAGCTGTCCTATCAGTGGGCAGTCCACTTTGGGGTGCCTCCTCTCATTTTAAGAGCTTTCCTTCTTTCAGTGGGCGTTCCGCTTTTGGGTGCCTCCTCTCATCAGAGAGCTTTCCTTTTTCCAATAAACTTCTGCTTAACCTTTCCTGTAGAGTCCTGTCTTCATTCTTCGAGTGCACCAGACAAAGAATCTCAGACAGGGTGAGAAACATTTTCCTGTTTCACTTACAGAAAGCCTTGCATTTCCTGTGCTTTAAAAGGTAAATGTGGGAAGCCGGGATGGCTCAGTGGGTTAAGCGCTCACTTTGCAGCGCTGGGGACCGGGGGTCGAATCCTGGCCCCGGCCGGTGTGGAACCACATGCTGAACTAGGAGTCCCCCAGTTCAGTTTCTGTCTCTGTATCTCTCTCTCTCTCTCTCTCTCTCTCTCTCTCTCTCTCATTGTCAAAAATAAATAAAATACATTAAAAAAAAAAGATTCTCAGGAAGTGCCAAAAAAAAAATAATAATAATAATAAAAATAAATAAATAAAAGGTAAATGTTATATAACTATTTTATTTTATATAGGTTTCTGAAAATTAATAAGCACTAAAGAATACTTAGAATAAGATTGTATCAAAGTTATAAAAATGTCCATGTTTTAAGGCTTTGCATAGAGGGAAAAAAGATAGAACGTGTCTTAGTGTTCTTCAGAGAAACAACCAATAGGAAATATATATGCTTAAATGGAGGCATTTATGGCTGGATTTCTTCCAGATATACTTGCAAATATATTAGGGGTGCCAAAAAAAGTATACATATTTTAAGAGATGTTATCTATATATTACTTTTTTATTTTATTTATTTATTTATTTATTGGTTAAATTTATTGAGGTGACATTAATTGATATCAATCAGTTAGGGGTTAGGATTAGGGTTAAGGTACAAAAAAAATTTTATAAAAAAAATTAAGTAATTGATATCAATCACATGGTTTCCAGGTGTACAATTCTACATTACATTGTCTATACATCGCATTATATGCTCACCACCCAGAATCAGCTCTCTTTCCATCACTGTGTGTTTGATTCCCGCTCCCTACTCCCCCCACCCATCTCTCCCACCCACCTCCCCTCTTACTCTCAGGTACCCACTAAACTATTGACTGTGTCCATGAGTCTTTGTTTCTTCATTCCTTTGTTTTATATTCCACTTTTAATAAGGTGACCAGATTTTAACATTGGTAAAGCGGGACACCATTGACCGGGGGGGAGGGGGTTCTTGATTAAAAATTTGGTCTATCTCCCGCCGTTCCCTAGCTTGTCATGCATTCTTTCCAAAAATCGGGACTTTTTAAAACGCCACAGGACGTGGGACAAACTGTTAAAAATCGGGACTGTCCCGCCAAAAGCAGGACATTTGGTCACCTTAACCTAGTGAGGTCATATGTTTCTTGATTCTTTCACTCTGACTTATTTCACTTAATAAGATGTTTTCAAGGTCTGTCCATGTTGCCACAAATTGCTGTATTTCATCTCTTCTTATTGCTGCGTACTATTTCATTGTATAAATGTGCCACAACTTCTTTATCCAGTCATCTATCAGAGGACACTTTGGTTGATTCCACAACTTGGTCACTGTGAACAGTGCTGCGATGAACATTGGAGTACATATATCTTTGCAGATTAAGGTTTTCAGGGTTTTGGGTTTTTTTGGGGGTTTTTTTGGTAGATACCCAGGAGAGGGGTTGCTGGGTCATCTGGCAATTTCATTCCTAGTTTTTTGAGGAATTTCCACACTGCCTTCCACAGTGGCTGTACCAGTTTACATTCCCACCAGCAGTGTATGAGGGTTCCTTTTTGTCCACAGCCTCTTCGGCACTTGTTATTTCTTGTCTTGTTGATTATAGCCATTCTAACAGGTGTGAGGTGGTATCTCATTGTGGTTTTAATTTGCATCTCCCTAATTGCTAGTGATGTGGAGCATTTTTTCATGTATCTGTTGGCTGTTGGTATGTCTTCAGGAGAGAAGTGCCTGTTTAGGTCTTCAGCCCATTTTTTAATTGGATCATTTGTTTTGTTGTTGTTGAGTTGTATGACTTCTTTATATATTTTAGATATTAGCCCCTTATCAGAGGCATTGTTTGCAAATATTTTCTCCTATTCGGTTGGTTTCCTTTTTACTTTGTTGATGGTGTCCTTTGCTGTGTAGAGGCTTTTTAGTTTGATATAGTCCCATTCATTTATTTTTGCTTTTACTTCCCTTGCCTTTGGGGTCAGGTTCATAAAGTAAGGTGACCAGATTTTAACATTGGTAAAGCAGGACACCATTGACCAGGGGGGAGGGGGTTCTTGATTAAAAATTTGGTCTATCTCCCGCCGTTCCCTAGCTTGTCGTGCATTCTTTCCAAAACTCGGAACTTTTTTAAAACGCCGTGGGACGCAGGACAAATTGTTAAAAATTGGGACTGTCCCGCCAAAAGCGGGACGTCTGGTCACCTTATCATAAAGTGCTCTCTGATCCCAAGGTCTATATGTTTAATGCCAGTGCCTTCTACTATGCACTTTATAGTTTTGGATCTTATGTGGAGGTCCTTAATCCACTTTGAGTTAATTTTGGTATTTGGTGACAGTTCATAGTCCAGATCCATTCTGTTGTATGTGGTTTTCCAATTTTCCCAGCACCATTTACTGAAGAGGCTTTCTTTTCCCCATTGTATATTTCTTGCTACTTTGTCAAAGATTATCTGTCCATATATTTGTGGGTTTATTTCTGGGTTTTCGATTCTGCTCCATTGGTCTGTATGTCTGTTTCTCTGTCAATACCAAGCTGTTTTGATTATTGATGCTTTGTAGTATAGACTGAAGTCAGGGAGCACGATGCCTCCAGCCTTATTATTATTTTTTTTTTTTGGAGGATTGCTTTGGCATTTCGGGGCCTTTTGTGGTTCCATATTAATCTGATAAATTTTTTTTATCTATTTCTTAAAAGAATGTCTGTGGGATTTTGATGGGAATTGCATTAAATCTGTATATTGCTTTGGGTAATATGGCCATTTTAACTATGTTGATCCTCCCAATCCATGAACATGGACTATCCTTCCATTTCTTTGTATCTTCTTCAATTTCTTTTAATAGTTTCTTATAGTTTTCCTATACTTTTTTAAAAAAAGATTTATTTTTATTGTTTTTTTTGACAGAGACAGACAGAGACAGTGAGGAGGGGGAGGGCCCAAAGCAGTCTCCATAGTTGATGGCATGAGTTTTCCATATAGTTTCACTCCACAGGTGGGCATGGGGCTGCGCAGGGCAGGAACTGGGCCAGGCGCCTCCAGCATAGACCCTGGCAAGAACTGAACTGGGGGCACACCCCAGTTCAGAAATGGATCCACATGGGCTGGGCCTGGGATTCAATCCTCGGGCTCTGGGGCTGCAAAGCGAGCACTCAACCCACTGAGCCATCCCAGCTTCCCTTATTATTACCTTTTGAAGCTGAATTGAATTACAGTAGCAATGTGTAGCATGACGTTTGCTCGAAAGATGGCATTAACCACATGAATGCTAGCATCACTATGCCATAGGCAGGACAGTCAAAGAAAATGGCAAAGGCATAGTTGTCCTTTGAGGAACAAGACCATTTTGAAGTGGTATTTGAAATTTGAGAACTTTGTGGATATATGACAATGAAGGCGTGAGTATGCAACAGAACCTCCAACGTGCCTAGCAGTTACACACATTTGTGATAACTGCATGGCAAATTGAAATGGCATGTGCGGTGATGCAAGTGGACATTGGACAACATTGTTCAAGCAGTAGTTCATCATAATCAGAAGTGTCTGGATGTTGACGGTAACTACTTTAAGCACCTCTTGTAATTGCAGAAGTGAAACGTGACTTTTATTCATCTTTTGTTATTGGTATATATTGAGTATTACAATTTTAATTGTGTTTTCCTTTTTTCAAATGTGTGTACATTTTTTTTGGCACCCTCCATATACATATTTGCCAAGAGATTTATTATAAGGAATTAGCTCACAAGATTCTGGAGGCTGATAAATCCCAAAACATGCAAGGTGAGTAGGCAAGCCAAAGTAGTTCTTGTCCAAAGGCCTTCAGACTAGAAACCCAAGAGTCAGAAGACAGGAAAAAAACAGATGTCCCAGCTTGAACAGCTGCTAGAGGTATTCTCTCTGAATGGAGGTGGGTTGGGTGGAGGGTGGGGGAAGAGAGGAGGGTCAGCTTTTTTGTTCTATTTGGCCTTCAACCAATTGGCTGAGGTCCACCCACCTTCAGGAAAGCAATGTGTTTTACTCAGTCTACCTATGTAAATGCTAATATCATCCAAAAAAATTCTCACAGGAACACCCAAAATAATGTTTGACTAAATATCTGGACACCATATGGCCAAGTCAAGTTTACACATCAAAGTAATCACCACAGAAAGGAGTATTAAAATTCTTTATCAGACAACTTATTAGATAATACATTTCCCTTGAATTGGTCCTGTATTTTATTTCAAATGATATATTACCTTATTTTAAATAATTTCTGCTTCTTTTTCATGCTATTTTAGTTTTATATGTTCAATCACTTTCAGTGCTTGTTAAATTAATTTATGAACATTAATTACTAAAACATTGTTTTTTGGGAAACCTAAACAAAGAACTGACATCTTCGCTAAATAAATTTTTTTTTTTTTTAAAGATTTATTTTTATTGTTTTGGACAGAGAGAGAAAGAGATACACAGACAGAGACAGAGAGAAGGGGAAGGGCCCAGAACAGTCTCCACAGTTGCACATCATTGGTTTTTCCACCTAGTTTCATTCCTCAGGTGGGCGGGGCTGCACAGGGCAGGAAATGGGCCGGGGTCTCGCCCAGTGAGAACTGAACTGGGGGAACTCCCCAGTTCAGCATATGGGTCCACTCGGGCCGGGATTTGATCCTTGGTCCTCGGGGCTGCAAAGTGAGCGCCTAACCCACTGAGCCATCCCGGCTTCCCAGACCACTACATTTTTTATCACTGTTTGCATTCACTAATTATATAAATAGCAATAAATTGTGTTTTCATTTCAGAAATAAAAATCACTTGTGTTTCTTTTATATTTTTTCCCAATATCAAAAGACTTCAGGATGTTGCAAGAAATGCTTCAAACTATAGCTCATTATCAGTTTTAGAATATGAATACTTACAACATTTAAAAATAATGCTAAGAAGCTTATTAACACTTCACACTTCACTCTGGGATTTTTTTTCTCTCCAATTTACAACTTTTACTTCAAATACAATAGACTTACAGAAAGGTGTTCATGTTACAAGTGCACAGATCAATTAATTTTCACAAACTGAATACTCAACCCACATATTTAGTACCCAGATGAAGAAATATACAGCAACATACCAGCATCCTAGAAGCCCCCATCCTGGTATCCTCTTTCAGTTACTTCCTTCCCAGTCAAGAATAACGAACCAAGTCCTGTTGTTGTTTTTTTTTAAAGAAGTTGGAGAACTGTTCTATTTATTTATTTATTTTTTATTGTTTTTGACAGAGAGAGAAAGAGAGAGATACAGAGACAGAGAGAGAACTGAACTGGGGGAACTCCCCAATTCAGCATATGGGTCCGCACGGGCCAGGGCCGGGATTCGATCCTCAGTCCCTGGGGCTGCAAAGTGAGCGCTTAACCCACTGAGCCATCCCGGCTTACCCCAAGCCCTGTTTTTGTACTTTACATAAATAGAATCATAAAGCATGTATTCATTTGTGTCTAGGTTCTTTGGAGATCATCCATAATCTTACATGTAAGTATATAGATCTTTCAATCTTACTGCATCCTATTGCGTAACATCATAATTTGTCTATTTGGGTTGTCTCCAATTCTGGATATCATATAATGCTGCAGTGAACACTCACTGCTCTGATCAATATGGTAGCTACTAGCCATATGTGGTTAAGTTTAAATAAAATTAAATAGAAAATCAATTCCTCAGTTGCACTAATCACATTTCAAGTGCTCAGTAGCCTTGTAGCTAGTAGCCACTGTGTGGACAACACAGAATATAGAGTACTTCTATCACCGCAGAAATCTTCATTGCACAGTGCTGAATTGGTGAACAAGTGTTATTGCTGGGTCATAGGATATGCATATGTTCCACATTGATAGATAGCAGATAGTGTCAAACAGTTTTGGGGTGCTCATTATTTTGTTATAAAGTCTTTTATTTTTAAATATTCAAAAACTTTATTTTTCACCTAAAAATTACAATGCACTAAAAGTAAAACCAAATTAAAAAAAACTATTTAGAAGCAGTAGCAACAGTTAGAACATAAAATACTTAATAGGTAATGCACAATACAGTGACATAAACATGACCATAGGCCAAGCAATCGATGTTGCAAATGTTTCTCAGATGCCATTACAAGAACAGGTCCACTATTAGTTGTTGTCACAATGAGACTAATAAATCTGTATTAGAATTTATACAATTCATTAGTTTTAGTGCTATTGCAGTTACAGTTGTTTACCACTGGTATAGATGCATTTCAGTATTTTCACAATTGAGACAGCCGTGCTGGTGTCTATCAGCTAAATATAGTATCTGCTTATAAATCCAAGTAACACTGGATATTAACAGTTGTTTTTTTTGTTTGTTTGTTTTTGGCTATCTGAGGGGACTATTGTTTAAACTATTTAATCATGAGTGAATTTGTGCACTGTACGTATATTTGTTGCTTTTATTTCTCCCTTCTCAAATTGCTCATTTATACACCTTGCCATTTTTCATTGATTTGTACTTTTATGATTGCCCATGTATATCCTGTGCCCATCTTAAATGATCAATTTACATCTTTTCCGTATTAAGAAAATTAGTCTTTTGTCTACCTAAGACTTAAAAATATTTCACAATTTGTAGTTTTTCTCCGTAGAATTGTTTTATTTTTTTTTTAAGATGTATTTTATTGTTTTGAGAGAGGGTTGGGGTTGGGCAGGGGAACCCAGAGAAGTCTCCACAGTTGTACATTAGTTGTGACTTAGTTGCATCCCACACAGGAGGATGTGGGGCTGCACAGGGTGGGAACTGAACTGGGGTCCTCCTGTATGGGAGGCGAGAATCTTCACCACCATGCCACAGTACAGCATATGGGTTTGCATGAGCCAGGGCCAGGCAGGATTTGATCCCAGACCTCACATTTTCAAGACAAGCGCTCAAACTACTGAGCTATATTGGAGTCCCCAGAATTGTTTTAAATGATAGTCAAGTTTCTTAATCTCTTCCTTTTTGGCTTTGTGTGTTATGTCATGCTTTGGAAGCCCTATCTTTTTTATTTTTTTATTGTTTTTGACAGACAGAGATACAGAGACAGAGAGAAGGGGGAGGGCCCAGAACAGTCTCCATAGTTGCACATCATTGGTTTTTCCACATAGTTTCATTTCACAGGTGGGCGCGGGGCTGCACAGGGCAGGAAGTGGGCTGGGGTCTCTCCTTGGTGAGAACTGAACTGGGGGCACTCCCAGTTCAGCACATGGGTCCGCATTGGCCAGGGCCGGGATTCGATGCTCGGTCCCTGGGGCTGCAAAGTGAGCGCCCAACCCACTGAGCCATCCCGGCTTCCCCAAGGAAGCCATATCTTATAGTATATGAAAACTTTATTGCTGATTTTGTTTTGTTTTTGTTCAATGTATTAGGGTGATATTGGCTGGTAAAAATTACATAGGTTCAAGATGTACAATTCTGCATCATCTATGTATTGCATTGTGTGCTCACCACCCAGAGTCAGTTCTCCTTCCATCACCATATATTTGATGCACCTCCCCCTTCCCTCATCCCCCTCCCCCTTTACTGTCAGGTAACAACTAAATTATCAACAGTGTGGTTTCTGTTTTTAAAATATTTGAGATAGCTGTAATTTGCTTAGGTGTAAGAAGTTAGGTAGAGATCCTGCCTCATATTTTTCTAAGTGGGATTCATGTTTTTTGTCAGAAACTGCTAGTGATCTACCTGCCATACATTCTTCCTTACTAACAACTTCACTTGTTTAGGGCAATAATGTCCAGTTTAAGAGACTTTCCCAGACTCTCCTGCAGTAAAGGTTGGCCAAGTGACATAGTCTATTCTGAGATGTCAGAGTCCAACTCCCAGACAGATTTTAAGTAAGGTCAATTTAAAGATTTATTTTATTGATTTTTGACAGAGAGAAACAGAGACAGAGAGAGACAGAGAGAAGGGGGAGGGCCCAGAGTAGTCTCCATAGTTGACATTAGTTTTCCATATAGTTTCACTCCACAGGGCTGCGCAGGGCAGGAACTGGGCCGGGAGCCTCCCACATAGGTCCCGGCAAGAACTGAACTGAGGGCACACCCCAGTTCAGCATATGGGTCCGCATGGGCTGGGGCCGGGATTCGATCCTCAGTCCCTGGGGCTTCAAAGCAAGCGCTTAACCTGCTGAGCCATCCCAGCTTTCCCAGTAAGGTCAATTTAATTGGCATGTTCCATTTGGCTTTCACCTTTCTTTGTGCTTGGAATCTACACGGAATATCTAGAGGTGAAACAGCCCTCTTTGAGATGAGGATAAAAGCTACCTACCAAATATGGAAGTAGAAAGGTAAAAGGAGCCTGAGTCCTTGATGACTTATGCTGCCATATTAGTCTTGGATTTCCTATTATGTGAGAAAACTAAGCTCGTTTAGTAAAGCCGTTGACCATAGGGTTCTTTTCAACCAAATATGTTCCTATCTGATATAGTATCCCCACATATTTACCAATTTATATTTTCTATACCATTTGAAATGCTACCTCTAACATATACTAACTTCTCATATATAATTGGGTATATTTCTGGAAACACTCCTGTCTGCTTGATCTAAGTGACTTCAGTTTAATAGCTAGTATGATGATACCTAACATTTACTGAATAGTAGTATAATTCTAAATGCTTTATATCAATGGTGTCCAACCTTTTGCCTTCCCTGGGCCACACATAAAATACACTAATGATAGCTAATGAGCTTTAACAAAAATCTCATGTTCTAAGAACTTTTACGAATTTGTATTGGGCTGCATTCATAGCTGTCCTGGGCCACATGTGGCCTGCAGGCAGGAGGTTGAACAAGCTTGCTTTACACCAGTTTGCTTAATCCTCACAGTAGCCCTTTGAGACTTAATTAATGATAATGTATTCTACTTGTTAGCCTAAAACTAACAAGTGAATTTAAAAAAGTGGAATAGAGGTAAAATGATTCAATTATCTGTATGATGAGTTATGGTAGAAGGCAACTACCTATGTTGCTATCTAATTGGTCACACTGCTTCATGCTTTTTCTGTTTGTTTTTTGCTTCATGTTTTAATAGAGCACTAGACTTGAGGTTTTAAGACTTAAAACTCTTATTCCAAGACTGTTACATTGTTCACAGGCCAACAGTGTTCTTTTTTTTAAGATTTATTTTTATTGTTTCTGACATGGAGAGACAGAGATACAGAAAGAGAGACAGAGAGAAGAGGGAGGGCCCAGAACAGTCTCCATAGTTGCACATCATCGGTTTTTCCAGTTTCATTCCACAGGTGGGCGCAGGGCTGCACAGAGCAGGAACTGGGCCGGGGTCTTCACCCTGGTGAAAACCGAACTGGGGGCACTCCCCAGTTCAGCATATGGGTCCACACGTGGGATTCAATCCTTGGTCCCCAGGGCTACAAAGCGACCACTTAACCCACTGAGCCATCCCGACTTCCCCCAACAGTGTTCTTTAAGCAACCTTCCTTGGGTTGCTTAAGTAACCTAACGGGTCATAGGTTTCTCATCTATATAATGAAGTATGAGTATACTCATGAGATAACCCCTGAGAGCTTGCCTAATTTAACACCCAATGAAAGACTAATACTATTAGTTTTGAAATTTACTGGATCTGGAGGTTTGGATTCAGTATTCAGTGATCAGGTTCATATATTCATTCAACAAAAGTACTGGGGCTATACTGATGAACATGTCAGGAAATGTCCCTGCCTCTATGAAGCTTACATTATAGTGGAAGAATAAAAAAAAATAAAATAAAATCTAGAGTAATACTGCTATGAATGAAATAACCAATAATGTAACAGAGATTAACACTAGCACATGGTTGATGGCTCGAGATTCAGGAAGAGTTCTCTGAAGAGGGGATAGTGAAAATTGTTTAACAAGATAGCTATGGTATAATACATGAAAAGAGTAAGATGCAACTTGGTAATTTAACTAGGTTAAATGTGTAACCTGCCTAAAATAATTTTTAAAAACTTAAGGATGCAGCAAAATACATAAAACATATAGTTTAATGAATTATTATAAACCAAACACCCATGAAAGAAGTCTTCCTCATGACTCTTTCCAAATAAAATCCTACTTTCTCCCTATTAATGATAACCACTAACCTGACTCATGGTGGTCACTTTCTTTTTATAAAAATGACTGCCATTTGGATTGTGGTGATAGTTGTATAACTGTACAAATTTATTAAAAATTATCAAACTGTACACTTATGATGAATTTTGTAGTGAGTAAATACTTCATAAATTTTAAAGCTGTTTAAAAAAAAAGACTTCGGGAAAGCTGAGATGGCTCAGCAGGTTAAGCGCTTGCTTTGAAGCCCTGGGGACTGAGGATAGAATCCTGGCCCCGGCCCATGCGGACCCATATGCTGAACTGGGGTGTGCTTCCCATGCAGGAGGCCCCCAGCCCAGTTCCTACCCTGCGTGGCCCCCACCCACCTATGTGCAATGAAGCCATGTTGAAAACTGATGACATATGATTATGGAGACTGTTCTGGGCCCTCCCCCTTCTTTCTCTCTGTCAAAATCAATAAATCTAAAAAAAAAAAAATTAAAAGACTTCGCACCTCAATATGTATCCCTAAACACAATAGCTTGATTTTGCCAGTTTGAACTTCATATAAATGGAGTAACAATACAAATTCTTTGGTGTCTTGCTTTTTTCACTCAACATAACATTTGAGAAATTCTCCATGTTCTTGTATGTGGCTCTAGCTATTTATTTTCATTGCATAAGGCTCTACTCTATATCTATTTATCCACTCTATTTTTTTTTTAATATATTTTTATTTTTGAGAGAGAGAGAGAGAGAGAGAGAGAGAGAGAGAGAGAGAGAGAGAGAGAGAGAGATACAGAGACAGAGAGAGAACTGAACTGGGGGAGCTCCCAGTTCAGCATATGGTTCTGCATAGGCCAGGGCTGGGATTCGATCCCCGGTCCCCGGTGCTGCAAAGTGAGCGCTTAACCCACTGAACCATCCCGGCTTCCCCTATCCACTCTATTTTAATGGACATGCTGTTTCCAATTTTTAACTATTATAAATCATGTTACTATAAACATGTCTTGTGGCCTATGTACATGCATTTCTGTTGGGTATTGCGTATCTTGGCCTTCAGTATTAAAAGCACTTTTCTGATACTGTACTCCTAATGAAAAGATCTGACAAAGAAAACATGGTTTAGAATGTCAGGTATGGCTTGGTGCCAACTTACCTGTTCAATTTCATCAACTACTAAACTTCAGTCAAATGATTTTTAATTTCCTTCTACTTACCTGCTATCCATTTAGAATAGTCTTCCCTGACCTCTGCCTAGTTAACTTTTACTTATCCCTAAAATTTCAGTTTACCGTAATCATTGCCTCAGGAAATGTTTTCTCATCTTTCTTCCACTATACTCTCTTTTTTGCCACTATAGATCCTTCTCTATTTATTGCACTTGTTTTACAATTGTAAAATGAATTGGCTATCTCTCCAATTATACTGGCTCATCAAGGTTAGGATGTGCATGTGTGGTCTTTTTTGGATCACTGCACCCAGTAGAGTAAGGGGTCAATAAATATGCAATGAATATCTATTATCTCTTTGCATTCAGGGTACCCAATTCAAATGCTGTTACTTCTGAAAGTTTCATTCTTAGGGCCACCACCAGCACCATCCTTTGAAAATAAATCTGTACTAAGCAAGAGATTTTCCTAAGTCCCATTTGGCAAAGAAGAATTAATACGAGGGATTTAGCACCTACCTAAGCCCATCATCACGAACAATAACACTTCTACTGTTTTCTGTGGTGAGACTATAATGATCATATTACAAAATATATGGGTTGTTTCATTATCAAATAATGAACACTGTTTAAATACTTTACATTGCAACTAATTAATCCCATAAAAGCAAGTAGAATCATTATAAAATCAAGCAAAAATGTAAAATTTCAATTATGGTAGACTCCCCATTAACTGGAACTCAAGCAACTGGCACTCTCAAGCAATCAGCAAAAAAAATTGAAGAAATACTAAATTTATCCAGCATCTACTGGTCCCTATGGGTGCCAGTTAACTGACAGTGATTTTGTGAATAGCAGAAATCTACTTTTATATTACTTTCTCTTTACCACCAAGATGACAAATTTCTCCCATAAGCAGTTATTCTGTGTAATTTCACAGATCCTACATAAATATTTTAGTAAGCTTTTTTTGCTTGTTTGCTTTTTAATAAAAATTACTGAGTGACAACTATTTTAAAAAAACCAACCAAGGTTTCTATTCTTGACACACCTAACTTACTTACATTCCAATTATAAATTTAACAACCATTATTACAGGTAGGAAAGCTCACACTACCTCCATCCCCCAAGTATTACTAACCTGTATATGTCCCAATACAAGTTAAATTCAAAATATTTTATAAAAAATTTTTCATAGTAATATCTAAGTTTTAAAAGTTTCAGTGACATCAGCATTCCAAAGAATTTTTAAGAAGAGATGTTTAAGAAATTTTTTTCAAACACTTGTAAAATATAAACTAAATACCATTAAAGTAAAAACTTGTGGATATCCTGATGAAAAATTGTAAAGTTGAAACCAAGGTAACTACCAATATAAATGGTATGTAGGGAATTATTTTACTTGACATCTTAATCATCCTGACATTCACTAAATTAACTTTCAAATTACAACCTCAGCATATGAAAAGAATTTCAAATAAGAAACCTAACCCTAAGCTTTATGGTTAATAATATATGTCTTATACAGGGAATATTTTCTTAACTGTTTCTTTTCAGACCACTATACCCCATAAAGACACGGTAGTGTTGAGAATTTATACCAGTTTGTTATAAAGAAAATGTATTCACAAGTGCAACTTTCTTCAGAAAAATATGATTTCAAAAGCAAAGACATAAGAATAGTCTTCAATACTATCAAAATCATATTTTGGGATTTATTTAAAAAGTGGCAACAAGATTCTCAAACACAAACTACTGCCAGGAAATTACACAAATGAGGAATAGAGCACCTGTAATTCAGTTTCTAAAGGGAAATTAAAATGTAATACAAGGTTAAGATGTAATACAGGGTTCAATTAAAGAGACTATGAAAGAGGATAGCCAAACACTATTATTTTGTTTATGTGACTAAAATATCAGGGCAGAGAACTGCTGAGGGTGAGAGGGTGATTTTTGCTCCAAGACTTACTTCAGACTGCCATGCCATGCAATTGGAAAGAATTGTATTAACATAAGCTTAAATCCTATAATAGGTCCTTTTTAACACTAAGATCCCTATAGCTCCCCATCTTTATTGCAAAGAACAAAATAATAAAAACAACCTGTTCAACTAAAAAAAAAAAGACTGTATCCAAGCTATTTAAAAAAATTTAACAACTTCCAAATTCTTAAACTGACTAAAATGTCTTAATAAAAGATAAATAACAATCATCCTAAAATACTCAATTTGTATTGCTGAATATGGAAAATATTCTTTTTATTACTTTGTAGAATTATTTTAATCAATGTTTTATTACATCGAATATTTTATAAAGAAACGGACTAAATTTTAAATCATATTTAAACAATAATATCTACCTCATTTTAAGTCAATGAAAATTTTCACTAATTTAGAACTCTATATTAGTTTATTAACATTTGGGGATTTTTAGAAACAAGTACATTATTATATATAAAACTGTCATATAGAGCTTAAAAATAAGCAATTTCAATAATGGTTCATAAAATTTTACAAATGTTCCTAAACTGTTTTTAATACAATGAAAATTATGTATACTTTGATTTTTAATCCAAACAAATTATTTTACAATAAATTTAAAACAGATGTGTGTCCAATCCTTTTTTTGAGGATTAACATTCATCAGGCTTACTATAATTGTTAACACCTAAATCACACACACACACATGCTAGGACAGACTATCTGGCTAGTTCTGTTTTAAAAATACAAATGAACTAATAATTAGGTTGGAAATCATGATTTAAAATCAATATGATTTAGAAAATATTACATAAAATTCAAGGAAAGGACACTGCTATGGTCAGCTTACCAGTATTAGCTGTAGTAGCAGTACTGTATTTTGTACACATTTACAATTCATGTTTTCAAACAGACAATCTGTTTTAACTTTGCTCATTAGCATATGAAGATGATGACTGAGCTCACAACAATATAAACTGCATTTATATATATCCTAAACAGGGCAGTTCTCAAGATTAAATGCTATTATTTTAAAATATCTCTTAAAACACAAATACCTCATTTGATCTTATATCATTATAAACAAACATGCCAGCTCAAAAAATTTTAACCAGTTTTTGATATAGTTGGGTCTTAATGTGCCTTGACTTATTGCTTAATAAAATTCTACCTCCTAGCATGGACCTTTTTGGAAAAGATTCCAGGGTCAACAGTATGAACATCAAATATAATAATCTACTGCAACAAAGTACTGACCTCAGGAACTCATTAAGTGTGACCAAAGTTTAATTTTCAGTTGCTGCTGCTGTAGCTATAGATTCTTCCTCACTACTCCACATTATTTTAGGGGCTAGAATTTCCATCCCTCTGGTGCTTCTAATCTGTTTTCCTAAACTTGTTTTAAAAAAGTCAGCACATGTAATTTTCTATATTTTTCTGGCTCAAAGGTAGCTCCACACTGTTCCTGCAGCTTAAATTAAGGCTTTCCTGTCTTTTTTGGCAGGGGAGAGGGTAAAAGGAAGAGAGATGGACTTGATATCTTGCTAATTTATTTGTAGGCTTGCTTCAGAGTGGCTGGGTATTTCCTGATGGATAAGGTTGCTAAAGGAATACATATCAAGAGATGGCCATTATTATATTGAGGAGACCTGTTAACTCTTCCAGCTGAGACCAGAAAAGTTAGTATAACATTTTGCTAATAGTTATTAGGCATTTGCTATTTTATGAACATAAATATTTAATCTACTTTATGAAGTAGCAGTACTTAGAGGTACATACAGAGTCTGTGAAATTATCTGCAACAAAAATTTCAGTGGCTAAAATTTCTTACTATTTCCCTTAGCAAGTATTGTACATTTGTTAAGAGTACCTGGTACTTGTCAAAATATCAAGTAATACAGGACAAGGTGTTATAAAACAAAACACACAGCGGGGAAGCATTTTATTTTTTTCTACTTCATATAACATTGTTCAGGACCACAAGATTTTAAATGTCTCTTTCCAGCAACTTTTATGACTTAGGAGTCCACTTTAAAACACTTACTGATGCTACAAATATTACTGCATTTCTACATAGTGAAAATTTTAATGAATGCTGTATCCATCCATTAAACCTTTTGCTACTTTGGTCAGAAAAATAAAAGAAACTTTAAATGATGTTTAGATATTAAAAAATAGTTTTTAAAAGCATACCCAAATGAACTAAATCTACAACAGCAACTTTTAAAATTAATTTTAGTTGTTTTTAAGAATTTGTAACACGGACATAGTGAAGTATGTTCAAGATTTTAAAAACTACATACAATTTAAAAAGCAAATTTAAATTTATAAATAAAAAGATTAATGGCCAAATTAAAGAAAGTTTAAGCATCAGATTTAAAATATCTTAATTTTTTGGCTATTCAGAAATATACTTTGTGAATAAGAATTATTTCATAAATATATATGTATAAATATAAATATATATCTACAGGATTTGCGATGCGAGAGAAAACCCTTTAAAGAAAAAAACTGCACTTTTAGATGATCAAGATGGTGTCATTTTTACCCTGTAAGTGAAGTATAATTATTCCAGGTGCTTTTGGCACAAGTTTTTTGGTGAATATTGACACAATCTTAAAAACACAATGCTTTTATATTTTATTTACTGGAATATGAAGAACCAAACAGAATTTAGAATCCTGACCAAAAATATGCAACTGGTTAATTAAATACAAAAAATATTGTTTTAAAAAAACCTTAAGCCTGTCTTTATATCTGGAACATGTAAAATTTTACCAGCAATGGGTTTTCTTCAATCCCTTCAGTAAGAATTCCCAGCCTTCACACAAATGTAACATTGTCTTTTTCTACTCACGTATGACTTAAATCACACCCCCGTATATAAGGACAAAAAATAAATGTATAATAAAAAGATTGGATAAATCAGAAGAGGCTTTTTTGTCTTGAATTCTTCACCCACTAACAATGAAGCAGCACTGTAGGCAGCCCAAAACACACCAAACAGCTTTAAAAACAAACAAAAAAAGACAAAGAACAGCATATTAGCAATTCAATTAACATTATGGGTATCAAAGAGTAAAAATAATATTTATAATATTGTTTAAAACAACTCTGACAACAAATTGTGGTAAACAGTAAAACTGACTGAGAATGTTTAAAACATTAAGAATGGTAGTCCTGGGGAAGCTGGGATGGCTCAGTGGGTTAAGTGCTCACTTTGCAGCCCCAGGGACAAAGGATCGAATCCCGGCCCTGGCCCGTGCGGACCCATATGCTGAACTGGGGTGTGCACCCAGTTCAGTTCTCACCAGGGCCTATGCTGAAGGCTCCCCGCCCATTTCCTGCCCTGCACAGCCCCACGCCCACCTGTGGAGTGAAACTATATAGAAAACTAACGCTGTCAACTATGGAGATTGCTCTAGGCCCTCCCCCTTCTCTTTGTCTGTCTGTCTCTCTCTGTCAAAGAACAATAAAACTAAATCTTTAAAAAAAGAATGGTAGTCCTTTTTCTGCTCCTTGACTTCTGCAAATGAAGTGTTCTATTATTAAACTTGTCTAATCAAAAGACTCACCAAGGGGTACCTACCGGTATTAAAAAGAGAATCCAGGGAATCTAGGATGGCTCAGCAGGTTCAGTGCTCACTTATGCAGCCCCAGGAACCAAGGATCAAATCCTGGCCTCTGCCTGTGTGGCCCCATCTGCTGAACTGAGGTTTGCCTCTCATCGGGGAGGCCTCCAGTCTCACCCCCCAGTTTGGCCCCTGGCTTGAGGGGCGTGCCTCCCATGCAGGAGGCCCCCAGCCCAGTTCCCGCCCTGTGCAGCCCCCGCCCACCTGTGTGGAGCAAATCCATGTAGAAAACTGATGATATACAACTATGGAGACTATTCCGGGCCTTTCCCCTTCTCTCTGTCTCTCTCTCTCTCTCTGTCAAAAACAGTAAAATAAATATCAAAAAAAAAAAAGAGGGGGGAGGTGGGAGTGGGCACCAGATATATGGTGGTAGATGGGGACCTGATTCTGGGAGCTGGGCACATAATGCGATGCATAGGTGATGTGATGTGGAGTTGTACATCGGGAAACTATCTAATTGTTACCAACCAATGTAACCCTATTAAATTTACAATAAAATATAATAATAATTAAAAAAAAGAGAGAGAGAATCCTGGGATTCACTTTAGTTTTTTGTTTTTTTTTTTTTATCTTTTCACATTTATAGAGAGAAATTATCTTTTTGTCTTCAGTGCATAGTTATTTCTATTTTACTTTTTGACAGATAGAGAGAGAGACAGAGACAGAGACAGTTAGAGAACCAAACTGTGGGAACTCCCCAGTTCAGCACGTGGGTCCTGCCTGGGCCGGAGCCGGGATTCGATCCGCGGTCCTC